>KE505383.1:268599-295662 GCA_000441515.1 Elaeis oleifera
AAAGTTTCTAATATTTTTTTATTAGAGTCATTATTGGTTAATTGAGAATCGATATGAATATGTGTTTAAGTTTGACATGATTCCATACTCATGAACATATTCAGGGTGCAGGAATGATCGAAGGATTGAATTGCATGGTAACTTGCCACTGAAGAAAATATTTGATATTTTCATCAAATTTTATATCTTTTAGATAGTTATGATGCATTGCTAGACATCAATCTTAATTTGTAGATTTTTGATCGAATTAAAGAGTTTAATTCGATCGTCAATTAGAAAAGATTCTAATTGTTGAACTTGGGTTAGCTCCATTAGATCTTAATCGATTAGATTAGAATTTAATCGAATTTGATCAACCTACATCCAAACCTACTGCTGGCTAGATGTAGAACCCAATGGGTCACACATATATAAAAATTGGCCAAGGATCCTTTTCAAAAAGGTTGATTGGAATTTTGGATTCAATCAGAGTTTCGGTAAGTATGCTAGCACGTGTGGAAACCCTTGCTCTTTTGGAGATCAATTTGGTCTCATCCCTTGCTAATTAGCTAGCCCAATTTGGTGGGCATTTGGGTTAGGTCGTGCCACCTAGAAGCATCTCAAATTGGGGCACCACATCCTATGTTAACGCCAAGTATGAAGAGTCCAAGTTGTGAAGGACTCTTGGTGCAAAACAGGTTTTGCACGTGCATGTTGGCATGGGCAGAAGGAGGAGTCCTTCTAGCATGGGATTAAGATATGTGTGGTAGGCCACATCACCCTCCATCCACTGATGCATATCTCAAAGCATGAGATATATTTTTTCTGGATCTTTTGGGGTGGAGAAAAAATTAGAAAAAGAAGGATGTCTGGCGGGCACGTGCAGAAGCATCGTGTCTCTCCGTAATTTGGAGAGTCTTTCTCCTAATCAAATACTTTTAAATTAGAATATTTTTTTGTGATAATGTTTCACATTTGATAAGCTATTTTTGGTGATTTTTTTGAAATTTTTTCAAACTTATCAGATGGCCAAATGGATGCTGGAATCTTCCTCGTGCGCGCGCGTGGTGATCAAACTTTGCGTGAAAGGATGCGAGATCATATCTCTTTGTAGATTTTTTGATCACCATTTTAGGTTTCTAAGATCAAGATTGAATCCTCTATCCATGTGGATTTTTGTGGATTTTTTTGATTTGAGAAGGTATGCAAAAATATCCCTTCTCTGGTCGCATGTGCAGATGGGGGTGCTGATCAATGTATCATTGATAAGAGTCCTTCTGCTTGAAGAAACTCTTATCTCTGATAATCAGATCAGATAGGCCTCTTGGATGAGATGTGTCTCTCTCTTTTGACGTCCCTCTAGTGGCTATAAAATGGTCGGGGCACTGGGTGTCCGAGGTATTCAGATCGGATTTCTAATTTCTCTCCGGTTGCTCTCCTTTCTTTCTTATAACCTATCTTAGTTTTAGGACAAAGCTTTGAGATTTAAGACAAAGCTTTATCTGATCCTAACAAGGGTTGTGAGGGTCTTAAAGAAGGAGAATCAGAAGTTCAGAGAAGGTTCTGAGAGGGTGGAGTCAGGTTCTTGGAGAAACCTGATCGGTACAGGGCTAGTCGAGTTCCAGGGGCTAGAACTCTTGAAGCAAAGAGAAGAAGGAACGCTGTCTTTGGTTCAATTTTCATATGGATCATCATTGAAGAGCGAACACTTGGATGCCTTATAGAAATTAGGATAAGCACTATAGGTATTTTCTTATCCTAAATTTATATTTATTATACTTTGATTATTATAGTCAAGGGTTTCTGGGCATTTGAATTTTTGGTGCATCGGGTGTTTTGAATGAAATTTTAAACACCTAATCCTTCCACTGCACAATCAGAATCCAACATGGACAACTCTTGTCTAATGCTTCTTAAGCATGTTGCAGTGATATTTGGTCTTTAATGAAGGATGTCGCACATCCGATGTCATGCATGCAGAAATTTTGATATGCAGATTTTTATTATTTAAAATTAGAAATACAGTAGAATTGAAATTAGATACAGATCAAACTATTTAATCTATGTTGCATGCATGTAGTAGATCTAATCTACTCCTAAAATAAGATCGATCACATACTTGTAATGCAAAAATTAAATCAGATTTTTACCTAAGCACAAAATCGAGATCAGATCTCGATACCTTTACGCGGATAGCAATCCACCATGATCGATGATCTGAATAATCTGATAAGATCCTTATCAAGCCGCACATACATCCGACCTTTATAGGTATCCACACGAGGTCCTTTGTCCGATCAGAGGTTGTCAAAGTCATCGGGGTGCTAGCTCCCTTACAGACTTCTTCTTTTGATGGCTGATCCGATGCCTTCTTCAGATCTCACGAGCACTCCTGGATTAGAAGAAGGACTAGAGGAGGTAGAGGTGGAGGAAGAAGGAAATAAAGAAATCCTTCCTTATATTTTCTCTCTTCCCAAAACTTAGATCTAGAAACCCTAGATCTAACACCACACCATAAGAGGAGTCACCGCTTCTCTATTTCACGCACAAATAATTCCTCACATCCCTCTCATGGTTCCCACCCCCTCTTTGTTTCACACACACCCACTCTAAATTTTTCATCGTGAAAAATCAGATTACACGGCTAAAAGGAAGGATTTTATGGTATGCGATCAAGAGGTTAAGATGAGATCAAATCCCATCTAGATAAGGATAGTTTCAAATCAATTTAAAAGCTTCCATTCTTATCTATATATGGGGTGTGGAGAACTGATATGGGATGCGCACAAAAAGATATGTGCACTGAAAACTTCACACAAAAATATTTTTTGCATGGAGAAGGGTTGGTGTCATGAAGAGGTGGTGCAAGGGAGGAAGAGTCCATCCTTTTCTGGACTCTAGGTTTCCTTATTTGATCCTTAACCAAATCACATCTCGTTAGGCCCAAATAGATAGATCAATCCCATTCAATTAGGCACCTAATTATCTTAATCAAATTCTAATCTAATCAAAATTTAATTAATTTTAAGTCTTGATCAAATCAGGAACTAATCTCCCTTACAATCGGGCTAAACCCAATTCAAGTCAAACTGAATCCCATTCAATTAGACTTGATCCAAACTTTATTGCTCAATCAAATTTAGCCAATTAGTAATCAATTACTAATTAATTCTCTTATAATTTACTAATTATTAGTAATTATTTATTACAACTTTTGCATAAGATAATCATCAATCAAATTGATGATTTACCCATCAACGATTCATAATCATTAATCAGCTATCTGATCAGATAAGAATCTTTTTTATATATGATCTCGTAGGTTCTATTCTATTTGGTAGTAAGATATATTATGATCCCTATCATAATATTATCGAAACTCTTTTCGATGGATTAGAATAATTCTAATTTTATCTTTCAAGAGTTATCGATCATCAAGATCATGTTCGATGAGTCTCATAATCTACCAATAACACCTAGCAGTATATAGTGACAACCTAATAGAATAAAGTATTGAACCTCTAGATGCAGTTGCCGTATAGTTTGATTCTTCTGTCGTGAGTCCTGATAGGATGTAGGTCAAGGATAATTCGTCAAACCCATTCATCCGTTATATGCCAGATTCAATTGACTTGAGTCCATATGAAAACTTGTGAAAAATCTTTTCCATCATTCACCTATCATGGCTATAAATTTTAGAACTCAGTCTCATGATCCGCATAGGATCTCTTCTTATCTATCAGGATCGACAGATCCCATCTTGATGCACATCCTATTCCTACAATAGATCTACTATAGCCAATATATACTGCAAGATTTTGAATGACTAGGTAACCAAATAATTATGCAGTCAAACTATAGCAATCTCATTATGAACAGCCGAGGCACCTTAAGTCAAAGAACTATTTTATACTACTATAGCTATGAGTAAGTCACTGATGAGTGGATAGCCATCCTAGTGACTTCTCATATTGGTTACGCTCAGTACCAATTATTTTTTAATAACTACTTGTACTTTTACTTCAGTATCCCTATACTGCAGACTCGAAACTCATCTGTCCAAAAAAAATGATCTGTACACCAGTCTATCTAGATCAATCATCATCCCCATGGTGATTCTGTGATCGAAAGTAATTTAAGAATTAACCACTAATGACACGTACTTCAAATTTTCAACTCTAAAATACGTATCATAATTTATTAATTCTTCGAATGATTCATAGACACAATTAAAGTACACATAACATGAATAAAAAGTAATCTAAATTTATTATTTCAAAATTTAATTATAAAATTATGCTCCAAAAGTGTACGTGTGCCAGTCAATCTGGCTTCTAAGGTACATATCTAACATTTAAGTCATGAAGGCCTCACCTAACAGATATTGGCCCCATTCCTTAGTTAAGTCAAATCCACCGTTCAATACTAGTGCAAAGCCATCATTGGGTCTATCACTTGACAGATATTAGGCCCAACTCCATCTTTACCTTACAACATCTCATGATAATAGAGTGATTGCACCCTCCAGTGCAACTGAACCACTATATCCAGTCGAGAACAATCAACACTAGAAAATATCCGCACATCTAAAATGGTAGAAATAGCTAGGCTTAATAGATATAAGGAGATTTAATTTAGGTCTCTTGATTTTAATTATTTAAATTTATATCCTGTGTAAATCCATAATTACCAAGGATCTATTTGAGAGATCCTGACTTAGTTCAGCAAGATCGGAACCATGGTGCAAATGCAACATATGTGGTAAACTCAACACCAGGCACCAAAGGAACTTAATCAATCAAATTGGTCAATAACTTCAAGATTGATGGGAGGTTCTTTGTGCATAAGCAACAGTCCTAATTAAGTAACCACCATTCTATCACTTGTCTTAGACACCAATTGATTAATCAATTCCAAATTGGTTCAGTCCATTGGTTTCCGCCACCACAGATTGTAAATTACAAATCAATTTAGTGTGTGTTCATGATAGACCCTACTTCAAGAGTCGTTGTGATTCAAGGAGATCACTACATGTATCCATTAAAATATCCTTACGATTATCTCATAATCTAGATTGAATGATTTTATGTTCATGTTTAATTTCTTATGATATTTTATTTCATCAATCATTTTCATCCTAGGATAACCTGACAGCATAATGGATTTTAATCGTTATGCCAAGATAATCTTATTTCAGGATGATCTAAGATTGACTTACAAGACATTATCTTATGTTCAATCAAATTATATTAATTTGAAAATATCCATGCCATCATAGATCATATCAAGATTGATCTCTATCTATGAACATCATCTCATGCATAAACATATAATAAAGATAAAATTCAGGTCATATGAAGATTAGATAAAATTTTAGATGTATGAACATAAGAGTATCAGATTTTTCAGACCTGAAAATAAATTTTAGATCTAAAAAGCAATAACATGAACATCAAACATCTAAATTATAGTTCTAAAATAGATTTTTAGATCTTGAAATCCATCTCCTGATCATTAGAAATCTAAATTTCAGATCTAAAATAGATTTTAGATCTAAAATAATTGCACGATCAAGAATCGTTCTTGATTTTAGATCTTGAAAACTATTTTCAGATCTAAAATCAATCCTTTAAAGAATAAAATTTAGAATTTTGGATTTGAAATAAATTTTTAGATTTAAAATTTTGATCTTAATCTTGCAATATAATGACTGCTGTGATACTACTTGAAGGAGACGCCATCACATGGCGATACGTATGTATGTAGAATTAGAAAATTATGTAGCAGAAAGAAAATTTTAGATCTAAACTCTTTAAATCTAATTAGATCTAATCTAAGCTAGCATGTATAGAGATCATATCTCATAACCTGAAATCATTACATAGACAAGATTAAGATATAATCTATTAAAGATTTGATTTTATTTTACGGAGATAGATTTTTATCGCGATCTATAATCCATGAATATTTTTTGAGATTTTTTGAAGCCACAAATGGATCTGACCTCTACAGATATCCACATAAGGCTGATCTTGATCAGGAGAATTCAAAGATCATCTGGGTGCTAGCTCTCTTGCAGATCTTTCTCTTTTCAAACCGAATCTGATTTCTCTTTCTTTTCTTCTCAAGAACTAAGAAGAAGAACTTTTTGGAGAGGAAGGAAGAAGAAAGAAGATAGATCTTCCTCTTGGGCGGCAACAAGAAAAGGAGGATGGTGTTGGGCGGCAACAAGCGAAGAAGATGGATGGATCTAATAGTTAGGCATCCTCTCATCCTAGCCTTATTATAGACCCCATACCTTTATCCATCTATCATTTCAATTTGAATCAAATTTAGATTTTAAATGTTTGAATTAAATTCAAACTTTAAAACAGATTAGGATAGCGAGATAAGAGAGTGAGAGGAGAGAGATCCTCAAGGGCACGTGCCAACATTTGGACACGCCCTCTCTTTCCCTTCTTATTTTCATGCATGGCATAAGAGGAGGCATGGCCCCTCTTGTGCGCCCCTCCTTTTCCTGCATTTGGGATGAGAAAGAATTCCAATTTCTAGCCCAAATTAAATTTGGTTTGAATCTAATTCAATTTCAAATTCAATTAGGTTTAGTCAAATTCAAATCTGACTAAGAGTAGACCCAAAGTGAACCAAATTAAATCTAATTTAATTTATGTTAAGCCCAATCTTTAATTAAATGATCAAATCAAATAATTAATGATTAATTCAGTAATAATTACTAATTATTTTTCTCAAACTTACTAACCTTCAGTAAGTCTTCTCTTGTAACTTTTACAACTTAGTCTAATCATCAATCAAATTGATAATTGGGTCCATTTGTGAATCGAATTTATAATTCAATTATTCGATCAAGTCAAAACTCTTTTTGTGTATGATCTTGTAGATTTTATTCTGTCTGGTAGTGAGATATATCATGATCTTTATCATAAATATCATTGAAACTTCTTTTAATGGATTGAAATAATTTTAACTCACCTAATAAGAATTATTGATCATCAATTAATTCTCGAAGTCTCACAATCCACCAGTGATGCCTAGCAGCATATAGTGAAAATCTAACAGAATGGAAGAGTCTAAAATTCTAGGTGTAATTAACATGTAATTTAGTTCTTCTATTATGAGTCTTGACAAGATGAAGGTTATGAAAAACTCGTCAAATTTCATCATCTATCATATGTAAGACTTAATTAGCTCAAGTTTAAATCATGATTTCTCATGAAAATTTTTTTCATTAATCATATTGTCATGGCCACGATCTTAAAAACTCAGCTTCATAAATCACACAAGACTATCCCTTAACTACTAAGATCAGTAGATCACATCTAGGTGTGCACCCTACTCTTACAGCAAACCTACTATAGCTAACATACACCGTGAGGACCCATATGACTAGAAGATCAAGTGAATGTACAGTCAAACTACAATAATCTTATTGTGAATAGTCGAGGTACCGCAGGTCAAAGAACTATTCATATAACTACAGCATTAAGAAAATTACTAACGAGTGAGTAGACATCCAAATGACTTCTTATACTAATCTTGCTCGGTATCGATGTTCTCTAACAACCACCTACACTCTCGCTCAATGTCTCCATACTGTAGACGCAGAACTCGTTTATCTAAAAGGAAGCGATCCATGCACCAACTTCATCGGATCAATCACCATCTCTGTGATAATCCATCGGTCGGAAGTAATTTAAAATTAACCATCAATAACATATGTCTCAAATTCTCAACTCTTGAGAATATGTGTCATTATCTTATTAATTTTTGGATGATTAAAGAATACATAACATAAGAATGGTATAGAAATTATCCAATTTATTAATAAATAAATGAGTCATTACAAATTTATGTCCTAAAAAATATAATACATCAGTCAGATTGAGTTCTAGAAATACATCTAACAACTCCATCTATTGTAAGAGTCTAGTTAGGACTTATATAAGATTTGTCATTTGACCCTCAGTCCCTGAAGGATTAGTAGTCTTTTGATTATTGTCTGGAACATTGAAGACATCATCTTGCTGACCAGGAGGGCTACTGCTTAACCCTCACCCTACTCTAGTGAAGCACTAGTTGTTCAAGAGGCACCATTGGTTTGGAGGCATAAGCATTATGTGGAGTGTGGCACATATTTGCCATGCGAGAATCTCTACAATGTGAAACAACCTTTTGAATCGGGTTTGAGCCATTACAACCTATATCACAAGAAAGAATTAGATCTAGTACAATCATTGATTATTTTATTACTAACGATTAGAATCATCTAATTACAACCTAAACTCTACCCCACTCTCGCTAACTAATCTAAGCCATAGGGTCTTAAAATCTGACTCTAATACCACTAAATCTGTTATGTCCCGACCCGACAGTCCGAGGTGGATGCGCGACAGATGATCGCATAATACTAGGGTTTGACCCCACAATTATGCAAGGCTTACCATTTTTTACTCATACATATTTACATCAAACAAACTCAAACAGTGGTAATAAAAGCAAATCCTCTAAAACATTTATTCAATATAATGATAGTTTACAAAAACTAATAACAATGAATAAATAGAAAGTCCAAAGCAAATTTATATTCAAAGCCAACACTAAGCAAATGGCAACTAAAGTCCTATGCTCCTCACTACTCGGTCCCAAGTCCCATATATTTTTTTAGATCTGAAAGAAAATAGAAAAAGATAGTGAGCTTTATAGGCTCAATAAGTTCTAATAATCTTTGAGGGATCAAGCATAATTAATTTTTTTCAAATATAGTAATTAACAATAATAGATATATAAGCTAATATAGTTTAATTTCAAATATGTAATGTATTAAATATAATATAAAATCTTCTCTCAATCTTTTGTGATTATGACTACGATCTGTCCTATGACAAGGTTTCGAAGAGACTAGTTCTTGACTATAAAATGTGTGATCCATCAGCGTGTACTAATGATCAGTCTCAGTGGCTAGGCTCAGAAGGAAACTAGCTTTGATTTACATGGCCAAAATTATCCTCCTGATAGGATAAAGAGATTAGTTCTGAAAATAAATATGCAACGTATCAACATGTACGAACAATCAACCCAGATTAATTAGGCCCAAAAGGACTAACTCTATTAGCGATCAGTCCTGACTGGCTAGGTCTAGAAAAAATTAATTTTTAATATATGACTAATAATTAATCTCATTGGTTAGATCCATATTATAGTCAGACTAGAGAATTTTTTTCATAATTTCACCATAACCAATCTTTATAAATAATCATACTTATTTTGATAATAATATCAATTCAAGTTTTTCGCAAGTCATTTTCAGAAACAATAGAATAATTTTTATTAAAAATTTGTGCAATGATAATTTTTAATCATTTTTTATACAAAATTCAATTTTGAAACACATGAATATGCACTAAAAATCTAGAGATAAAAGGCAATTTATAGTCAATCAAATCCAAAAATCACAACATTCAACTCGAGGCTCGATCTTTAGATTTGATGCTTATTTGGCATTGAAGACTTTGATCAAATAATTTAATAATATTATTAGCTTTCAATCGAAGAGAGATATAGAACAAAGAAAGATACCTCATTTGCTCGAAATAATTTTTAAACAATCAAGGGTCAACCTTTCACTCTCACTCTCCTAGACTATTTGATTATGGCCACAATCGATCCATGGCTGGCTCTGAAATAGACTAGATCCTGGCTACAACATGCTATCCGTTGATCATGCACCACTGGAGGTTTGGAAGAGAAACTAATTTTAATATTACTTGAAGTTATATGCACTTAACAATATATGTGATCAGCCCCATTTAATTAGGTCCGAAAGAAACTATTTCTGATTACAATATGCCGTCCGTCGGTCATGCATGAGTGATCGCCCCACTAGAGGTATGAAAGAAAACTAGCTCTAATATCATATGGAGTTACATGCTCTTAACATTATATACCAGTGATTAGCTCTATCTAGCTAGGTCCGAAAGGAACTAGCTCCTGACTAGAGCATGCTGTCCGTCGATCATATGCTAGTGATCGCCCCAGTAGAGGTACCAAGAAGACTAAATCTTGAATTCGTGTGATCATAATCAGATTCAAGAGCAGTGGAACTGATACATAACATATTTTTGATGTAATGAAACACAATTCATGTCCGTAATTCATGCGCTTGCTTAGCATGTTTCTGCACGTTTACTCTAATATTTTTTTATGATGTTTCTTTAATTTGCTGACTTTTTGATGGGCTACCTCAGGAATTGATTCCCCATTAAGTACCTCCATTAGCAATAATTACTTAGAACACTATGGTCTTTGCACCTCAAACTTCTGTAAATTTCATGCAAATCATGTTTTTGCAACATGTATAGGCGAGTCATATGATGGGAAGTACACAATTTAAGGGAGGTGGCTTGAGTGAGGTTTTTATATGCCAAGCAAAATCAAAATTGACCTGATGACAATTCAAGTGCAAAAGCATTTGTTTTCCAAGTTCCATGTATCACTGGTGGTGTCTATGTAGCTTCGAGCTTTAACACCCTGCTGCATTTGTTAGTACTGTCAAACGACCTTCTTGGACCTGGAGAACTTTCCTTTGCCTCAGATTCTAAGGCATTGCTTGACCCTCACACAAGTTCAGAGAAGCTATTAGTTAGAATGGTTGCAGGCTTCCCCAATCTTTGCTTGAACATTTTGTTTACTTATATCAAGGGCATATTTTGTGCTAAGTGGTAATGCTGGTTATAATCATCATGTGAGAATGTGCATTCCAAGCTCTAACTCAGATTCTATCCTCAGCACAACTGCTGAAGAGAGACGTGCCAACCGGAGGACCAAAAGTCCTTCGGGGATGTGCCAAGGGGTGGTCATCCAGTGGTCACTTTTTATGATCTTATGTATAACATGCAAATAATTATCATGGTGTTATAGAGGATTTTAGTTTTTAGCCAATCATGCCACCGTCTCATAGCCTTGAAAATTTTAAACTTATGCAATCCTCTTCTTTGACACTCCCTTGGCTCATGCATAATCCTTTTTCTTGCCTTTTTGCGCGAAATGGTCTTCTTTCCTCCTAAAATGGGTTATTCACTTCCCATGCAATCTGGATTCGTCACTCTGTGACAATTTAGATTACAACTGTTTTGAGCCCTCGAGACCTACAGAAGCATAAAAACCTCTAACGTTTACACTTGATTTTTCTTGTAGTAGTGTATTTAAGTTGACTCTGAGGAGTTCTACGGTGGTTAACATTTTATGCTGTCATAATGCTACAGGATTATGACATACACCTCAACAATAGCATCCAGATATGCAGAACTCTTCACCAGGTTCCCTACATCAACAGGTGATGGAGAAAGTGAGAAACAACTGCCTTCTGCATCAGCCCCCTATCCCAATTTACACTGCCTTCGCCATTCCTAACAAACCAATTACCGACTGGCATTTACCCATATGCTGCTCCGAATTCATTTCCAGTGCCTGTACCAATCCGAGCAAAATCCAACCACCAATGCCTCTCACTTGCAACCCAATTCTGCAGCCAAAATAACTGAACAAACCCCTCCACCATATCCACTGTTTCCCCCTGGTCTCATTCCTGGCATGGTAAGAAAGATGCAGAATGGTAGTGGTGTCCCCTACTCTCCCATGAGCCTGCGAGACATACCTACTGTGATTCTGCCATCCACCGTGCCCCAGCCAGAGATTCTTTGACAGTCTCAAAATTCTTCAAGGAAATTGGTGAGGCAAACCCATCAGAAGGGCCCATGAGACCAGCTGAGTCAAATGATGAAGATGATGAATATGAACGTGAGTCTCCTGTTCACAAGGAAGGGCTTGCATTCCTCCACCTCCAACTTGCAGGTCGACCCAGAGACTGGAAATGCAGGTTAGGACTTGGGGCTTCTGCAAATCCTAATGAAGTGAGCCAATATGATGATGTGATGTCCATACTTCATAGCGTAAGCACTAAGCAGAGGAGTACCAACTACCATTCTTCTGTGAGTGCAAGAGCTGCAGCCAGGTGATCAGAAGAGCATGTACTCTTTGTGGATTTTTTTTTCCTCTTTTACTTAATCTGAGAGGGCAAGGTTCTGTGATGCAAACCTGAATGCCGCCAGATGCTAGGTTAACTTCTGCTCTTGAACTTTGCTTCGTTTTGATAATGGACTTCATGCTTTATACGTGAAAGTCCGATGATTGATGACCAGATTGTATTAGTATTAATATTTACTGATGGTGAGGTTGAAATCAAGAGCTTTAAGGGTATTTGGTTCGCAACCGAAATCAAAATGAAAATGAAAATTTGAATGGTTTAGAATCGGAATTGGAATGGCCAAATCCTTCGAAGCGTTTGGTTCGTGATCGAAATCGAAATTGGAATGAAAATTTGAATCCATAGAGAAGAGTAGGGATTAAGTTCTATATAAATTGGGCCATTTCTATTTCACCTCGAAATCGAAATCAGAATGGAACTCTTTCCAACCAAATAGTTGGAATGAGAGTCATCCATTATGATTCCGATTCCAAACCCCCACTCCTTCCAACTAACACCCCTTAGTTCCTCTGATTGGCTGTGCGATACTTGAACTCCCAATGTTTGAAAGATCTAGGTTTGCAGTAATCCATATGATCATCAGGGCCAGAGTTTCATTCAGTTCCGGCCAATCTGGAGGTCTCTAATAAAATGGTAGTCCAAAATCCAGCATCAGCATAATCTAAAAATTGAAATTTCATAATAAAGTAGATAAACTTTCCCAACAGATGCTCGTATAGTAGCTTACACATTTTTTTCATTTAATTGGAACACGGGGATAAAGTTTCAAATCTGTTAACCAACGAAGGGAGAAACAGTGAAGCATGAGGGACTTGAAGAAGCTGATGTCTCTCTCCTCCCCTGCACTCGAGGAACTCAAGAATCCACCTATGGTCGTGGTCACTTCCAATCTTATTGGGTTGTAAGACCTATGAGCTCCACCGGCAACTTGGATTCCTCCTGCCGCCGCCTCTTTTCAGACCTTTCCTTTCATGGGGGAAATGTCACATGAATAAGCTGGTCAAGTTTCCAGAGAGACTCAGAGATCTTGGGAACCGCTCCCCTGATTGTAGAGTAGCTTCGAGAAAAGAGGCCTTATTATATCCTCTTTGAACCTACTGCAATTACCAGCCTTGCTCTTTTTGATCTTTTGGCAAGGCTGCATGGACATGTCCCCTTACGGTCTCTACTCAGCAATCCCCTTACTTATGATACTGTACTGTACCAAATATACCGTCCCATGCTAAACATAGAATCACGTAGCATACCAACATTCGGTACATCTTGTCACCTCATACCATACCGCATATTAATATTATAATAAATGATACTAATATAGAGTTTGGTATTAAGATGGCGGACCTTTCTCGTTATCATGATAGCTAACCCTATGTGATTCAAAGGACCCCAAAATGTCATAGGAAATATACATGTTTCCATTGTTTTTTTTTTAAATAGTGATGGGATCCAAAGTTGGCTGCTTGGAGAGCCATAAGATAAATTGGCTTGGAACAGCAAATAGCTGGAGAAGCAGAATAAAAGTGATCCTGATACACCATCTATGGTATAATCTTCCTACTTCAGATTATTTTAATGACTCAGCCAACTGGACTTCGAGTTACAGTGCAACAATTGATCTGGGATATTTGCCATGTGCGGTTGGAGGAAAACTGAAAAGATGAATAATCACTCCATGTTTTGCATATATGCTATCTGTTTCTTCTTCATCCAAGCCTAGTGGCAAAGCTGATCTTAGCCCAATTTGCACTGACACTTCGAATTTGTTCATATGAAGTCAAGGCATGAGTTCTAAATCAAGCGTGCTATTCTCTAAGACACATCGCTCCTGTAAAATCTGTGCAGTTTTGCAGATTGTCTGCGCCATTCATGGATTGGGACCTACAAGGTAGATCACAGAAGACACTTGTAAGCATTTTGATTAAAGGCAAAATAAAAGAAGCAAAACAAAAAGGAAGGTGAACAAGAGAGAGAACAAAAAATGATTCTTACTGCTGGAAAACCACCATAGTCACCCGATTCCATGATATCCTTTGTGACAGAGCTATTTGCTGCCAGTCGAACCTGATACCCGAGTGAGGGGATCGTGAATAAATCAGTTAAAACTGTCAGAGAATTGTAGCAAGGGCAACGTAACAAAACTTACAAATTCCCTGCATAAGATGAAACACACTGATTAGAAATGTATACTGGATGTGTTTTATGGAATTTGCAGTGGCCTCTCATGTATCACGTCCATGAATTAAGAACCCATCAACCTCCCTATGGGTAATCAGATTACAGTGTCACCGAAGACGGAAAACATTTATAAAGGTGCTAATAGCGAAGCTGTGGAGGCTTGCTAGTAATCTGATGGATGCAGACTTAACTAAATGAGTGAGGTAGAATCTGATCTCGAGTTTAAAACTTAATTTGCATCAGGGTCAGCAAAGCCATGCATGCCCATTATTTTTCTCAGGTATCAAACCCACAATCTCGTGAACACAGTTTTAAAATTCCATGGGCGAAACAGATGCATGAGGCCAAGTCATGCCAAACACGAACAAACCAACCCAATTACATTCTCTTATATCTTCCTTAAGTTATATCCTTCTAATCAAGTAATGCATCAAAACTATGCCCATCCAAGCATCCATCTTAGTGGTGTTTTAGATTTGCTTAATAACAGAGGTATTTTGCATTTCAAAGGACTTTTTACTTTGAGAGTCACCAGCTGTAACTGTCAAGCCAAATCTTTTTTCTCCTTAACAACTCATGCGACAAATATCTGGTCAAATTGCAAACAATCTCCCAACCAAAACGAGTGGACTCCCAACCAATCATAAAAGATCAATGGAATATTTAGAGTCCAGGTAGATAATAAGGAGGTATGAAGGAAACTGCCAATCACAACAAACTTATAGTTATTCTTATTGGGCCAACAAACTTATAGTTATTCTTATTGGGCCAGCAAATGTATTAGTACACTAAAACCACATTGTCGGGTTTGGTGGAATACCTTTGAAGCAATGGAAACATGATCTCGCACAGCTACTCTCCCTCCCAAAGTGACATAATCTCCCATACTATAGACAAGAAAATAAGAAATGCAATAAATCTTTAAAAATTCATTCACCAAATTCCTTTTCATGCATTATTATTAGGTACATAAATATTGCAGAAAGCAAAGGAATTATACAAGTTACGTACGTCACAGAACCAGCAATGCCAACTTGTCCACACAGCATGCAACATTTCCCAATGACTACATTGTGACCTATCTGCAACATGGATTAGTTATTAGTCAGAAACTAACATCTCAAATTACATCAAGGTTCATTTGAGGAAAGAAAAGATCTAGCCCACATCTTGACAGATTTGTTTATGCATAAAGGAATTATAAACCACCTGAACAAGATTGTCTATTTTGGTATGATCTCCAATAACTGTATCTCTCCAGCTGCAGTGTACATGCAAATAATACTGACTAATCAGTGATTATATAATTATTCATATAGTAATCAAATAGTTCCATTTACTATAATTTAAGTTCATGTATTTGACAAAAAGATTTGACCAAAGAGGAAGCAAAGAACATCTGCAGATACACAAACTACTCAAGATGATGCATATATAAAGTCGAAAGTAAACTATCTCACCTGCCCCTATCTATGCATGTATTGGCACCAATCTCCACATGGTCCCCAATCCTTACATGCAGAACCTAAAGAAAATCCCATTTACATAATGTAAGGTTTAACAGATTTCTAAAAGTTGTTTTTGTTAATGAAGTCTTGTAAATGGTTAAACATAACAAATTACAGCATCATTGCCTTAAATATACCTTTGTGAAGAGCAATAATTCATATGCAACAACATAAGACCAAATTCAGACAATTTGCACAGAATATGTGTGAAATGGAAAAAAATGAGACAACAATTTTACAAGTGAGAAATAATTAAAGAGTTACTTGTGAATGATTCATAATATATGTATAGTAATATATACAGAATTACAGAGAGTTTTAAAACTTATGTTTTGTTAACCTAGGAAAAGAACATTAGAATAAAGGTTGTCAAAATGATTTTAGAATTTCAATATTTAAAGGTTGTCAAAACAATTTTAGAATCTCAATATTTCTAAGTCTTGTTGATCAGGACCTTAATTGGAACTCCCCATTAAACATCATTTGGCACTGTCTTTCACTTGTCTAAGATTTCTACAGCTATTAGTTTAAATGAACATTGGGCGAGCAAGAAAATGGCAACCAAATTGCAGAGCTCTTTAGTATGGCTATCTATTTGAGAAGGCATAATCAGATGAATCAGAAAAATTGGGGATTGCATGTCGAAAGCTCATTTCTTGAGTGCATCATTTGAAAACTGAGTATGAGATGTGGGCAAACATGGAGTATAAGCTAAGTGTATTCAGCAATAGTTAATCTACAAAGAGAAATACTGTGACAACCACTTAGTTAGGCTTGTGTCCTTATAACTCTCCCATCAAGTAGACATCTCATGCCCGACAAGGGCAATAATACATTTCTTCTCTGAATTGTTTGTCCTTCAAAACAATGTGGAAGATTTGGATGATTGTTGCTACTTGTGCCATTTATGTCGGAAAGACAAATAAAATGGGAGAAAAATTAGTGAATAACATTCTATCAATTTTTCTAAACAGCTTATGAGAAATGCCATAAAAACTGCTAGCGCTGTCTGCAACACTTTAATCTGCAAATCCTAGTATATGATCCTTCCCAGATTGGAGGTTATGATCTAAACATGTCAAAGTCAAAAGTCTAAGACATGATCATTCTAGAGGTTTTTTAGAAGGATTTTATATAAGTTTAATGAAATAATAGGTTCAGCCCTATGATCTAACTGCTCGAGACAATGAATAAATTAGGATTTGTTTGCTTGAACCAACATTTACAGGGTGGTACGTGAAATTTGATAGCGTAAGAATGTGTCTCATAAATTCTTTGAAAGTTAGTTAATCTCTATTTTTAAATTGATGAAAACAAGTATTATATTAGAAACATTGAGTTAGATTCAAGCAAAGTGGGGTGGGGGGGGGGGGGACGTAACTTGGGGCTTCTTCACTACATGTCCTTGTTCATCAACAAGAAATCCAAACCCTGTTAAACAAAACAATGAAGTGCACCGCAAAGCATTACTCCCACTGCAATAAACAATACAGAGAGTGCAAGCCTTTTGATATTGAATATATATAGAAATTTTTTTATGGCAAGAGATTATCGAATTATCTAGGAAACCAAACTATAAATTATTACGTACAGAAAAAGTCAGCCAGTGGTTTATTTATGAAATAAAGCTAATAAAAAGCTTAAAAGCAACATAAAACAGTCACATCCCAGAGAGAATTTAAACTAAAGTAGAGATTTGAAATTGTTCTTTCACTCTAGTAATTTAAGACTCTGCACCTCACCAAGCATTAAGGTGCTGGTCCATGCCGATCTGTTCCAGTACATGGCACGGGCCAGTGGCATGGTAATGCCAGGCTTGCCAGACTGTGGTAACCATTTCCAGCCCATACCAACCATGCCATTAACATGAGCTGGTACGGCTCGGCACAAATAGATGCTGGGAAGATTTGAGACAAGGACCTTTTTTTGGTTTCGTGACAAAAGACACATGTTGGCATGACATGTACTATACCAGCCAATTAATGGCAGATACCTTGCTGCTGGCTTGCCCATTTTGCTGGCACTTAAATTCTAGAACCTCACATTTGAGCTATTGAAGTCAAGAATTCTTGATTAAGAACTCAAGTCCCCTATTCCTACTTGAAAAGTACTGTTAGAGCCTTACTGATAAGCATGACTCCACGTGAAGATTTCAATGTCCACATGGAGCAAAGAAAATAAAGATGCCAAATGAAAGAAGCATATCCTATTGGGATGTTATGTGTTTTCAGCTAACCAAAAAAAAAAAAATCATATAAAGTGTAGAAAATGGTAACCCACAATAGGCATGCCATCAAGGAATGCAATCTTCAATCCCATTACAAAATGCATTTTCCTCCATAGCGATGAGGTCCCTCAGCTGACATCATGCACGTTTACCCAAGGTTGGAAAAGTGGAGCACATTGGTCATGCATTGGATGTTACATATCGAACCAGCTCATGGCCAATATGGGATGGGCCAACAACCTTGGAGCAATGTTTGTCGTGTTGCCTGGTTGGGGGCATATTTATCCATACTATATCGGAACCCACATGAAAATACTATTCGAGCTGGTACAAGCCCAAACTACCATACCAGGCCATACTGAGCTAAACCATACCGTACTGCACGGTACTACCCAACATTAGGGTGTGAATCATGTTGTATCGACCTGTACTGCTAGGTTTTAGGCAATACCACAATAAATATGAGAAAATGGACTGGAAGTTGGTCTCGGTATAGGGTGCATACTATACTATGCCGATCGTAACATACCAAACTAGTAACATACGCACATGGTATCGGGTATCAAGATCGCAGGTAATGCCTTGGAGCATTCCAAACCTAGCCCATACCCTTATAGTGGGGTGGATTGGTGTGTATGAGACTACAACAGCCCTAACCACACCTTATATAGTTTCACCCAGTACCACTAGAGTTGACCTTTACGGTTTTTTTTTTTGAATATAATTACTATAAGATTAGATGGCTAGTTGAATTTGAATAGAAATGCTAACTCACTTCTAATGATAATTTAATTCTTTATTATTAAGATCTTTAAAGCTTAATTGTCAAAGTTGACATAAAAATTATTTCTTAATTAAACCAATATGATCATCTAAAAAGGAACTAGAATGAAAAATGTTATGAAATTATTGAAAGTAAAAATTAGATTCTACTATATAATGCAACAGAACTTATTTTGGTAATTATTAAGAAACTACATGGTCTAGAAAACTTAAATGAATATTTCATGAGGACTAAAAATTTTCATAAGATTAATGGTTAGAAAGATATACAAATACAAATTCCCTTACCTAAATTCATGGACTTCTGTAATTTACTATTATTAAGCAGTCTACATAAACAAACTATAATAAAAAAATGAAAATAAAATCTATTTACCAGAAGTCATGATCTTAGGAAGTGATGATTTAAATGAAAAAGTTCCAACACACAATCAAACCCGATATTTGTGAAGGCAATGGACTTCCAAAATAGGTTATGATAATACACACCCATAAATCTCTAGTGCATCAATCATACTGTAAGCAATGGATTTTACACAGCAAATTCCCTCAAAAAGAATAAAGGAATCTAAGTGTCGCGGTAGAAATCAGTCCTTGGGTCAGATTGGCTAGAGTTGGACGGCGATAGCAGGATTGTGGCGGCTGGACTTGCAAAAAAAAGTCTTTGACTGGAGTTGGCTCCAGTGGGGACTCTCCGACACTTAAGTTAGATCTTTGGAGAACAGATGAGAGGAGGGAGTGTTTTGAGAGAGAAGAGAATTCATACCTTCGAGGCCCCTATGGGTCTTTATTTATAGGCAGACATTGAAGAACCGTGAGAAGAAGAAAATAAGACGGTTAGCCTTACTTTCTCTGGCGAGATACACTTGTTATCTCCTTCCTTATCTGGGGGATATGTTTATTATTTCTTCCTTATCTGCTCGTCATTAGTTATTTTCGATGATTACAGGATCTGAAGATCTACGTGGGGCTGAAGGTCAACATTTTCTTCGTGTTTTCGTATACTTTATGTCTTCAGCTAGCACAAAATCACCCCAACATAAGCCTCCTGCTCTTGAGTTCGAGTCAGAGTTGGTTCAGACGAAAGGAGTATATCAAGCCGAAGTTGCCGAAGATATGGGATGCATTCTTTTGCTTTAGTTTGGTCGCTGAGGTCGGATCAGTTCTGCTTGCTGAAAAGCAAGGAATCTTCGGTCTTCATTGGCTCTACTCACTGAAAAATGAGGGATCTTCGGGCCTCGTCGGCTCTGTTCGCTGAAAAATGAGGGACTTTCGGGCTTCGTAGGCTCTGCTCGCTGAGAAGCGAGGGGCCTTCAGTCTTTGTCAGCTTTGCTCGCTGAAAAGTGAGGGACCTTTGTTTCTCGCGGAGCTAAAGTCGGTGGGCTGAGAGTCCTTATATGTTAGTTCTTCAAAGGTCCTTTTAGATTAGCCTTTGCTTCTCGCATGACTAAGATCTTTATGGGCATTGGCTCACTAAAAAGCAAGCAGCCTTCTGGAGTCCTTATAGGTTAGCCCCCACTGCTTAGTCACCGAGATCTTCTGCCCATGTAGGTTAGATCGGTGGGCATTGGGGGTCCTTATAAGTTAGCCCCCGCTTCCCACATGACTAAGATCTTCATCGGCCTTTGGGGGTCTTTATAGGTTAGGCCCTGCTGCTTATCTGTTGAGGTCTTCAGCCCGTAGGCGAGGAATGTCATTGGGCCGTTGAGTTATGGATCTACACAAAGGATGAGGGAACTCATCGGATCAGCTCTGGCTAGACCTTCCAATTTTTAAGTCAAGTTGAGATTTGGGGTAAAAGAATGACAGATGATTAGATTTATGTTATCCTGCTTTAGTCGATTTGCCTATAATTGGCCTTCATTGGTCAGCATTCTTAAATCACTTCACTTTGGCTTTCGGGAGCTCAACTTCGGGAGGTTGGTCTTTGGGAGTTCGGCATTTAGGAGCTCACTTTTGAGGGTCGACCTTTGGAGGTCAATTTTGGGTGATCCGCATCGGAAGCTCGACCTTCTTGGGCTTTATCTTGGCATTGAGTTTCACTTCAACCTTGGTCCTTCATCTTAGTTGTTGACCTTTTGCTTTATAGCCTGACCTTGATTTGCTCAGATTTATCTTTTGATGACTTCGGCCTTCTAGTGATGTTGACCTTTTGAGGCTGGCCTTCTGGTGACCTAGGTCTTGGACTGTCTTTACCTCAGCTTAGTCTTCGTCTCATCTTTGGGTTTGATTTTCACCATGGCCTTATTAATTTTGCCTCGGCTCATGTGCTCAAGGATCTATTGCCTTACAAGAAGGAAATAGAATAATGGAGGCTTGAGAGTTTCGTACCGTGAGAGTTGTGAGTTTTGTTTGAGAGCCCTTGGGTTTTGCTTGGCTCTTTCTTGTTATTTGCCTTGACTTAGATTTGATCTTTGCTTTAGCTTGACCTTATTTTTTCTTCGATTTTGCCTTGATTTTTGCTTTGGATTGGTCTGATTTTGACTTTGGATTGATCTGATCTTGACTTCAGATTGCTCTTGATCTAGATTTTGGATTGGCCTTCATTTTGGCTTTGGATGGGACTCATTTTGACTTCAGATGGGCCTGATTCTGACTTCAGATCGGACTTCATTTTGGCTTCGGATCGGCTTGATTTTGGGCTTTGGATTTGCCTTCAGTTTGGCTTCAGATTGATTTTGATTCTGACTTCGAATTGGATTTTGATTCTGACTTTGGATCAGACTTCATTTTGGCTTCGAATGGGCTTGACTTTGACTTCAAATTGGCCTTAATTTGGGCTTCGGATTGGCTTCATTTTGACTTCGGATTGGCCTGACTTGGACTTTAAGTTGGCCTTGATCTGGGCTTCGGATTGGCCTTGATTTGGCTTCGGATCAACTTTGATCTGAGTCTTCTAATGACATTGATCTTTTGAGGTCGGCTTCGGGAGCCTGGCCTTCAAGAGGTCGGCTCCTTCTCTCTCTCTCTCTCTCTCAGAAGGAACTTAAACGAGGAAAACCCTTGGCCCCTCCATATTAAAAGCACAGCACCATTAGGATACTTTTTCCATAAGGTCGCACTTTGCATAGAATACCCTCCAATCCGATTCGTAATCGAGGATGACTTTATAGCAATCAACGGCCCTAGCGTGCTCCTACAAGGTATCGAACCACCAGCCGACCAAGGTGGTGGCCGCGGATGGTGGTGTCGACAATGACGTCCTTTTATGACTGATCTTAGCGTAGCCCCGAAGGAACTTCCTCCCGATGAAGATACTGTCGGTGGCGATGATCCGGCCGAAGCGGAGATCCTCCATGACGTAGATGATGTGGTCATCATCGATGGTGGCGGGATCGGCAAAATGGGTGCGAAAGTTGGCATTGGAGAGAGGGGGCAGGGGTGAGCTAGGCGAGGAGTTCGATGAAGCCCTTAGAGTTGCTGTGGTGGGTCCATCAGCTGCCATTGCTTGGGCTTTTCCTCCTGTTGGAGCAGTGGCAGCGGCCGCTGGAGACAAGCTCAGAGTGGGCATGCTTGTGACACTTCTTGTAAGAGGATGAGAGGGTGGCTTGCTGGCGGAGATAGCAGCAAAGGGGGCGACTGGAGGGAGGAGAAGGGACGATCCCTGCTTGTCATTGGAGACACTATCGTCGCCGATGATGATAGGAATGACGAGTTCGTCGAAGACATCAGGGTCGAGATGCTGAAGCTCTTCTTGGTGTACTGACTGGTGGCATCTTGCTGCCTCCAATGATGATGGAGCATGGGCCTGAATTCGGCTTGGTGAAGTCCAGCATCAAGGTCTAGGGAGGTGGCGAGGCGGCCAGCGAAGGTGCCGCCGTTGGGTCACAGCGGAAGCGGGCGTGGCCGATGCAGTTGAGGATGGAGAAGACCTTGAATTGGGAGATGGTGAGATCAGTGACCTTGCAGCAGTCGAGCTGTTAGGACTTGTGAGAGAGATCTGGAAGATGAGATGCTCCATGCTTTGAAGCCTGGTGGTGGCCGCCTCCTGGATCGCCATCTGGTCGTCCATCTTCAAGTAGCCCATCAGATCAACGGTCATCGAAAACGAAGACGATCACAGATGCCAGCAAAAATTAAGAGATCTCGAACTTAATCTCTCTCCCTCCATCGAGAAGAAAGTACCATGCCAACGAAGGGGGAGGATGAAATGAGGAGTTCGACGAAGCCCTTGGAGTTGCTGTAGAGGGTCCATCGACTGCCGTTACTTGGGCTTATCCTCCTCGGTGGAACCATAGTAGAAGACTGGAGGCTGATCTTACCGCAGATCCAACCAAGGAGGTTCCGACCTTTCAAGGGAAGCAGACAAGGTCCCCATCGCGGCGACGGAGTTAGGTACCTAGGTTCAGGTCTAGCCAAAGTGATCCCAGCTTTTGAGTTTGGTGGTGGAAGAAAGGCTTTTCTATGGAGACCTCGAGCATTCACCACCAACTTTCGTATGATCTGCTCTTTTGAAGGTCGACCTTTGGAGAGCTCGGCATGATCCCGGTGGTCTCCTTTACTCGGCTTCCCATGTGATGAAAGTAGAGGTCCTTGAGGACTCGGCCTCACCGTGCAAATATGTTATTTATATTAACTTCAGCTCTGCACAAATCTTCACTTCGATCTGAATGTTCTTTGCCTCAACTCGACGCACCGTTGACCTCGGCTTGGGTGTTCAAAAACCCATCATCTTGTGAAAAGGAGCTAAAATAGAATAATAAATGAGGGCCTGAGGATTTTTATCATAAAGGTCTCTGAGTCGATAGAGTTTCTCCCTCTCGAGCTTGTTCTCATGGAACATCATTGATTCTATTCAGTTGGGTCCTGTGGCATCCTTTCTTGTTTGGATCATCTTTTTCAATCCGGATATTGTGATGTCCTTCCTCATTTGGATCCCGAGTTGGATGTCACGATTTCTTCCTTATCTGGATCCTGTTAAGAATTCAAATTAAATTTTGAATATAGATAGGGGAGCAAAAATGATTCGAAAATCGAGGGATTCTCGTAATCTCCTTATTTAGATTTTGCCAAGAATTTAAATTTCAAATCATGGATGGGGGAGCAAGAATGACTTGGGAATTGAGAGATTCTCATATCTCCTTCCTCATTTGGATCGCAAGCCCCTCGGTTTCGAGCCTGATTAGGATAGTTTGGAGGGCATTGATCGGTCTAGAGACAATTAGATTTGGTAGGTGTGGGCCGATTTGGAGATAGCCGATTTGGATCTCGTCAGCGTCTGACAGATTTGATCACCAGGATCTCGATGGCATTGGGATAATGTGATGAAGTTTCTTTGACTATATGCTTGCTCCTTCCCGCAAACGGGCCTGATCCCTTCCTCTAGTACTAATCTGTTGTGGCAGAAATCCATCTTTGGGTCGGATTGGCTAGAGTCGGACGGCGACAACAGGACTGTGACTGCTGGACAGCGGCGGCAGGACCTGCAAGAAAAATCTCCGACGGGAGTTAACTCTAATGGGGACCCTCCAACGCTCAAGTTAGATCTATGAAGAACAAATGGGAAGGAGTGAGCGTTTTGAAAGAAAGAGGTTTCATATCTTGGTGGTCCCGTATGGGACTTTATTTATAGGCAGAGGTTGAAGAACCATGAGAAGGAAGGAGAATAGACAGTTAGCCTTACTTTATCTGGCGAGATACGCTTATTATCTCCTTCTTTATCTAGGGGATATGTTTGTTATTTCTTCCTTATCCGCTTGTCATCAGTTATTTTCGATGATCACGGGATTTGAAGATTTGCATGGGGGCTAAAGGTCAATCTTTCCTTCATGTTCCCATATGCTTCATATTTTCGGCTAGCACAAAATCACCCCAACACTAAGCAATCTATATATGATGTGCACCACCTAGCAGCAAAGAATTAAGGTCCAGAATATATTAATTTTAGACTTCAGGAAAATATGATATTGCTATAAATATTCTTATGATTCATAGTTGTGGACTAAGAAACCTCTTTCTGGAATATCAGGTACTAATCGTCAAATATAGAGATATTCCACCGGCAAACTAGTTCAAAAAATTTCAATATGAAATGAATCAGATCTTCTATGTGGTAGACCGTCAAAAAGTCTGCTGAAAGAAAACAAGTAGCCGTATTCAGATTGTAATATACATAAGGTGGCACACAGGAATTGATAAGTATGTATACCTCACATAAACTTCATCTCTAGTACTGTCCATGATGACAAACTGGTATTAGTTTGCAATCACTGATGAATGAACACAAATACATGAAGATTATTGGTCGCAAGAAATCACAATTTGATAATCAAATTATAAAAAAGAGAAAAACTAAACAGGGTTGTGAATATGAAATCTGCTTGCTAGGGAAAAAAGAAGAGGATAATGCATATAAGATGCATTAGTTTGTTTAATACACGATCTTTCAAAGATATATAGAAAAACTGAACATGAACTGAATCTTACCATCTTGACCAATGCAGACACCATTGTGGATTATGCAGAACAAGCCCACAGTACAATTGCTTAAGACAACATTGTACCTGCAGATAAAAATTTTTGATAAGCAAAGCACCAAAGAGCAGATGGAAGGTTGAACCATGATTATATTTATCCAGCATAAATTCTTTCAACTGAACTTACCAAAGAAATGGTTCAATGTTATTTGACTAAGATAAAATTGTGAACTACCGATGTAGGTAATATGAAGACATCTGAAAAAAAAATTTCTTGCTGCGACAAAATATGAATTAAATATTAGACCCATATATATTGGTCCATTCTGGAAAATAATTTTTGTTGCCCCCAGGAGATTCCTCCACCCCTCATGACAATTGCTACAATTTCTTTAAATGAGCACTAAACATTGTATTTATAAAATCAAATCAAGGTTAAGCATGGCACATTGCTAAGAAGTATGACTTAAAATAGCCAAATTATTAACAAAAGAGAAAGAAGTAAAAAGATAACAATAAGAAGGATGCTAAAGCATAATCCAGACCAATATGCTCTAATAAAGAGGCAGTTATTTGAATGAGATGCTTCAATTATAAACTATGACATGCTATAGTCATCAAGAACAGAGAGGCCTCACAAGAGGATGTAGAAACAACTCCAACTTTTATGTAAATCCTGCTCGATGAATGACATCTGGTTTCTGATTTTTCTGCTTTCATACTGGATGGTTAACTATTGAACCAGGAGGCTATCCGAATAATAAAAGGTGACCCCTCATGAAAACTAAAGAATTCCGCAATCTCACATTTCTAAGAAGACAAGGTGCCACTCCAGGTTTGCTAACTCGGAACCGAAGCTCATGCCAGTTGACAGATGGTACAAGTCAGTATACCCCTGTACTGGACTGTACCGGGCCAAACCGACATGAAAACGAGGGAGAATTGGGGAGGAAGAGAGAGGGGGGAAGGAGGGAGAGGGAGGCTGGTAAATATGCCGGCGGTGGCCACCGGAGGGCTTGGAAGGCCCATTAAGGCCTTTAGGGCTCTGCGGTCCTCCACGAGAGAGATTTAGAGAGGGGAAGGAAAGAATAGAGGGAGGGAAAGGCGGTGGGGAGGCTGCTGTGGCCGTTAGATGGTGGAAATCCACCCGTGGGCATGGAGGTTTGAAATAGGGACAGGTCCCCTGTTCATCATGTTTTTTTTAAACAATGTGATTCGCACTAAGTCGGCAATGGATCTACCGGCTTCACTTTCAAGTTGCCCCTATTTTGAATCCACGATGTCCGCGAGGTGGATTTCTACCATCCAACGGCCTCCCACCACCTTCCTCTCCCTCCGTTTCTCTCCCTTCCCCTCTTTTATTACTCTCTCTAATCTCTCTCGTAGAGGACTGCAAAGCCTCAGAGGCCTCGGCGGCCCTCCAACAGGCCACCACCGGCCTTTCCATCTCCTTCCCTCTCTTTCTCTATCTCCTCTCTTTCCTTCTTCCTCACTCCATTTTCACTGGCGTTCCCAATCAAATGCCCATACTGCATCGGTTGGCGCCGATACGGTTCGGGAAATCATGTTGCCACTACTTTTTGCATCCCAAAAATCCATCTCCCCAAGAACGCAACAATATGCACAAATTCATTGATATATATACAAGGAGCGATATAGGTCCGTGCCTTGAATTTGAAGGTAACTAGTCCTGATTTGAACTAATTTCTTCAGAAAAACTCAAATTACGTTTTTCTCCTAGAAAGAGTGGACAAAGATATGTTCAAAATTCTAATTTTTAAGTAGGAAAGGAATGGACATCAGCCTTCCTTATTTTAGCTATTTAAGCAAAAAGAAGCCAGTCCACTAGTCCTCAGCACCTATCAATAAATCAGCAATAAGGCCTATTCATATTCTTGGGAACATTTGCATACT
>KE505383.1:296874-312633 GCA_000441515.1 Elaeis oleifera
ACACTTGACCTATACAACAAAAAAGAAAGAAAAGGAGACGACATAGGTTCATGAAGAAGGAACGATAGAGGAAGAAAGAAAGCTTTGCATCTACATTTGGATGAATAGTGAGAAACCCACTAAAATACTAAACTTTGAGAGACACCTTTCGCACTTGGCATTAACGCAAAACCTCATAAAGCTTTTCACTAGGAAAATTTGCTTCAGCAACTGAATCTTTGGTTATACATGTTACCAAGGTTGGCCAAACCGGTACTAGGACTTGTACCAGTCAGCCACCAGCTATGCAATGGTGTTCCAATTTTGAACTAGCACACAATTTTTTTATTGTTTAGGGTTTAATGAAGGTTGATCAATTTTTTAGTTTTTGAATGATTTTAAGCCTAATTTTATGTTTTTTGATGTTTTCATATGTTTCTATCACACCGATACATCTTAAATGATGCTTCTTGACATTTTGGAGTGATTTTTCTGTATCACTATGGCATTGCACAAACAAATCAAAATAGATGCCCCACATGGATCCCAAGTCTAGGAAGGTGGAAGTCAATGGTGGTGGTGGTGGTAGGTTGTGAAGGGTGCCGTGACCTATACTATTAAGGATGACTTGATGATAACTCCAATGTCTGCAATCTCGTTAAGTAAAACATTCTCAAATCAATTAGTGAGATACAAAACATAAAATGATATAATCAATTGCATGTATTTAAAGTACAACAAATATACCAACATCTAGAATCTCATCAAGTGCCGAAGTTGCTCGTAGATCTCCAAATCATTTGCATAATTAGAAGCAAGGATTTAAGTCTGGTGGGATGTCTAGTGGGACACCAGAATAGGGTACCATCCTATGTATCGGGATAGGACTATCTCGCCATCATCCTGGCTCTTGGTCGGCACATTTTCGAACATCCCCTATCTCAAATGTCAAGATGAGATGGGATAGCAACATATCTCATTCCATAGAAAACCCGAGATAGCTCCATCCCATAGGATTTAAAATCTTAATTAGGAAGAAAATTAGCGCACCTCTCTAACCAAGCAGCATTGTAGTCCTGTATACTCATCCTATAAGGTACCTTCTTTGGATTATAACTGGTCTCGGATCTCTCGCGAAAGCTCTTGCTCCAAAAGGTATTTGCTAGCTGATAATATGGCTGTGGAGGGGCTATCTACATATGCCAGTAGCAAAATTCCACCTATAAGAAATTTTGGATTGCATAGGATAGTGATCACTGGAATACGATGTCTCAGATGCACCATACTTATATCTGTATGGATCATAAGTTGCATATGCTTGCAAGTAATAGGATTCAATATACGATTCGAAATCTGATACATCTATAGATCCTACTCAACATGCGGGGTCATCTGTAGTTACGTCATCTCCTATATGTAATCATATCCTCGTGGACTCTACCAGTTGGTGTATCATGATCCCTATCTTATGTGGTATGCATAAAATGGGACTAACCGATGAATTGAAGACCATCTTATGACTATCTTATAATAATGGTCTCATTCCTCTACTCCCTTCCGATCAGCAGATCCATGACCATCAGAATTGTCATCGCTACGCTCCCTGATCTCGAAATCTAAGTAAATTGACTTCTCCACTCTCTTCATCAGGGCTGCAGCTATCTTCCTTTTCTTTAAGGCTGCACTGAGCAGCTGCTTGCTTTCTCCTCGTGCCCCTCTGTCTAGCTATGCTGGGACGATGGATGTTGCCTTGTTGTCTGAGATGATCGAGTAGCATGTTGGCCTCATCTAAGCAACTCTCAATCACCTTTAGAAGGATGTCTCAAACATAGAGTCATCAGTCGTGATTATCGATTCCTAGTGACCCCTTTGGCTACGGCTGATTAGTTCGAAGAATGCACGGAATATCGTGATTTGCCCATTTCTCTGCATCTACCCGAAACTTGCTAGCTACAAAAACTGGCCAATCATGGAGGCGATTCTGGTTCATCAAGCTTTGGCTCCTGATGCTGGCACACGAGCCATCTGATTATTGGATCATCCTCATCCTAAGAAAAGCATCCTAGATTGGATCTGAGTACTTCAGCTCCACTTCATCTTGAATGCATTTTAATCTCAATCTCAAATGATGGTAAACATATACAAGGTTGTTGAGGCACTTTTATATTAGATAGTTCCTTTGCCTACTGTGTAGAGGGTGAAGATGGACCAGTTGCACTCATGGCTACTGGAGGTCACTATCTGGAAGAGGATCCAATGGCAAGCTACTTAAGATTCTTTGCCGACAAACCAAAATGACTCGACCATTCAACTCAAAAGCATTAAATAAATTACATATAAGATAGTATCATATTAGAAGCTGTATGACGTCAAGTAATAGTTATCATCATTGATATCTAATATCCCTAGATTCATACTTTTCTCGCTTACAACAGCTGTTGGGACTCCAAAATTGTTGGTGCCCTCCTCAAATATTTTTGTCAGTGAAAACTATACTTATTATAATATATTACTGATTGAAGATAGAGTTAACAAAAGCATGCCGTTTAAGTTAACTTACCTCTTACAGATATAGGGCCATAATTTTGGATTAGGCTCTATCTTGTATATCACATTACGCAAGATGATTAGAAAGTCATCATCCATGTCGATCTTATGTATGGTGTACTGAAACCTCAGGTTCAAATAGTAAGCTACAAAAGGTTCGTAATTATTTAGTTACTTTTGCATATACAAGAGTAGTCAATTTTTAAATGGTTCTCAACTTCTTGCTTACCTACCACATGCAAGTCTCTACCCATCTGGTAATCCCACTATTTTTCAATGATGCTGATGTACTCCTAGGCATGCTTTGGATCTACCTTCCTGATCCGATTTGTTGCCCTCTCCATCATGTAATATAGGAGGCCCAACTAGGGGTATCTCTCGCTGTCCATGGTCTAAAGCACTTCGTACAATGCCTTGATAGCATTCACTATCTTCTCGACCTGTTGCTAGAATGTCTATCTCATTACCAAGTTCTCGATATTACCCCTATCAGTATCGATCCTTGTATATTTGCTCTCCTACCACTTCGCATCGACAAACATTAGATGTAGGCCTACTCTTCTCTCAAGGAGGCTATTAACTACAATGTAGTTTGTAATGAACTATGTCATACTTGGTCCCAGAATCTCTTGCTTTGTGTATCTCCTCATCAGTGGCAGGACCCATTTGTGATTATAGATAAATGCAGTGAACTGTCCACTACATGTTGCACCTTACAAAGCTCCCTAATATCCATTAACATGAGGTTGTACAATGTACAGCACATGAGATCCAAAAAATATATGGTCACCACTTCATCAGGATCTCCTCGATGGCTTTAAACTATGCCCCATTATCAGCAATGACCTACATGACATTTTTCTCTCCTATCCGATCAGTGCAAATATGGGCCACTGGCTCTAGTTTGATGAAATCCACTTCTGTAGGTCCTCCTTATTGTTGTTAAAAAGCTCACTATATATGCCTTTTAGTTCTAGGTCTACACCCATGCCAGCAGCCTATATGGAGGAAATGACATATCTGTAATATGTGTTACTTATTGCATCCGCTTGGATGTGATTGAAGTGGAATTAGGATTCAATAGCTCACCAGATATCCTTCTTTTTATCCTTCTTCAGCATGCTATTAATTCTCCACTGCTTTGAATCTCTGCTGGGAACAGTATGCGGTTCTAAGTCATGGATGGTGGCTCTTAATGAAATCTCTCTAGAGGATTTCTTCCTACCGCCCAAAGTCTAGAACATAGGCCACCACCTCTATTGGTGGCCTCCCTAACTGAGGAGGCCCTCTTGAATTCTAACTCTCCCTCATTGGTCGTAGAACTAGAGTTCGACTTGTAGTATGACGGCCCAAATCAAGTCCTATGCCTGTCCATCTCATCTTCCTGCCATTGATCATCCAGACTTGTCTGAATGGCAGATTGGATCTGTGCCTCCTCATCATTTGGAGCAGAGGCCTCTAAATTCCTGAAGTGATAGAAAGGTGCCTTTGCAGCTCGACAGACCACTCCGCCTTCTTCTTGGCAATACTCTTCTTTGTTACTTTGAAATCAACAAAGCGCTTCTTCAGTAGTTGCTAGACCTTCTGTGGGCATTTCTAGCATATAGATATGTTGGGATAGCCACCAACTAAGTGCTATTTCAATCAGCTACCGCTCCTTACTTGAACTGTTTTGTTGCACCAGTTGAACCTCTAGTGGTGCCGATCGGAGTGCATTTGCCTAGAGTCCTAACCAATGTCACACTATAGGTCCTTTTCCTCAATGGATCTATTCTAGAGGGTTTAATAAGCACATCAGTTTATTAATTATTTAAAAATAATAAAATTTTACATTCATGAAAAAATATTTTATTTTGAAAATATTTTTGAATTATGTAATACATACTTCTAATTTTTATTTTTTATGTTATTAATTTTTAATAAAATTTTAGTAAAAAATAATTTTGAATATCATAAATTCAGAAACATATATTTTCTACTCCAAAAAATACTTCTGAATTATCTAATATATTTAATAATTTAAATTAAAAAAATTAAATTCTAAAAATTCTAAAAATTAATCTAAGCTCAGATCCATATACAACACTGTTATGGATGCTACATATATTTTCTAAACCTGTGGGCAAGCGTCAAAGGCTACTTATTCTCAATTCTATTCAAATTTAGGCCTAGACCACTATGTGCATAGTTGCTTCCAAACTTGAATAAATAGACACTAAATTTATGTCAAAATTAGCTTGCATACCCTTAAACAAGATTCTAATTTTACAATTATTTTTAATTTAATTTTAATCTGAAATATATTTTTAATTTAAAAGCTACAGATTTAATGAAAACTAAAGATTTTGGTCTTGTTGTGTAGATCTTCCATAGACCTACAATATATCATGAAATCATGCTAAAATCAAAATTTAGCATGACCCTTCCTTATTTTTCATTTTTTGGTATTTTTGACGTTGAAAAAAAGGAGGAAGAATGAAGATGGGGGAGAACCACCTAGCCTTATTTGGGTTGGATCCTACTTTGATCATTGAATCCAGCATTTTTTAATGTGGTGGTTGGGGGGGGGAGCAGGATTGTTGTTTTGAAGAACAGAATGAAAGAATGGCTGGAGAAGGCTTGAGAGGCCTTCTAACATTGAAATAAAGGGAGTGGGGGCCAAACCGATTCAAACCCATGCGAACCGAGTGGTTCGCACTAGTCTGGAGCTGTGTAGGTGTCTTCTTGGAAAAAAACAATCCAAAGAGTGCCGATCTTGTGCTGGTTTGGTTTGGCAAGGGATGAATCGGGCAGTTTGGTCCCGTTCAGCATACCTTGGATCTTACATTAACCCATTTAATATGACATGAAGAAAGAAAGCTGAACTGATTTATTTTACTATGTATATATGTGTGTGTGCGTGTGTGGGGTCTGTAGATGCAATTATTAGCACACCAAGTTGTGCATCTGGGCATTGTGAATCATCTTTCTCCATTTTCTCCTGCATAGAATTGCTTCCTATATAGCATGCATCTTTAAACAAGTCTTTCCATCCTCTTTCTACACATTTTAACAATTTCCAGAACTCTACTTGTTGTCTCTGGCCTTTGCTGGGAAGCAATTCTTTCAATGTTGATGTTCCCTAAGCTTCTTCTCATATATTCATTTCTAATTCCAACTTTCCTACACTTTGGTTTCTACAATAGAGCTAGAGTTTAGTATCTTTCAAAATTCTTGCATGCTTACTCTTATCAGCAAACTGTTTAAACACCAAATCTTTGAACATATTTCCCTTATTGTCCACTATAACTCTATGCATCACCAGGATTTTTTTTTAATGTATGGAAAATTCCCAGCAAAACTAGCTGCATGTACAAACTTTCCAAGGTGCCTAAACAGTAGACTAAGCCATCCAATAGAGAAAAGGAATAGATGTTTAATAATAGATAGCAGCCTAAGAAAAAAAGACCATGGGCAGTAGGAAGCAGATGAAGATATAATATGAAATTATGAACCGGCGACGGTCTTAATACACAAGTTAATATACTAACCGAACACAAAGGGGCGTGATCATCCTTGCACCAAAAAGATGATGAAATCTGAAAGACCGAAAAAAAAAGGGTTGCCTACACAATCTTTACATTTGTACCAAACTAAGAAAGATTGTGTTGGGGGGGGGGGGTGACTAAATGAACTTGTGGCAAACATTTTTCAAGACCAACTAGCAAACATGGTAATATTGCTTTGTTAGGAATAATGCTAAGATGATAAAATAGTTCATTATATATCAAATGCCTACTTTTTGAAGTACAATATCTTTTCCACTTCTTCTTAAAAGAAATTGATGATAAACTATGTCAGAATCAAGGATTGCAAAACTAACCAAACCACCCAATTAGGGCGTACCAAACCCAACCCACATGGAACCTGATCGGTAGAGCTGATCATGGGCTGAGCATTGGGCCTAAACTATATTCATGTTTAGTCAGGTTTTGAGCTAAGCTTACTTAAAAATTATATTTTCTGTGCCCATGATCAGCTCCACTGGTCAGTTTGCTAGTTCAGTTTAGGACTAGTCTGAATTGAGTAGAACTGCACAATTCTGCTTGGTACAACTCAGTTCAAGTCAGTTCTGGACTCTCCCATGAGTACAAAATAGAGAAGCTATCCCCATGCCTTTAAGGGCAGGACAGTGAATAGGAGAGAAGGGATTTTTTGTGGTTTTGAGCCCTAATCCAAGCAAAGATTAGTATAATCTTCTCCCTCTTCATTTTTTCTTCTTTTTAATACCTAAAGAGTAAAGAGGCTAAAAGTAATAAATAAGGGGAAATCGTGCCAAAATTTTGCATTTAGAATGATTTCATGATATGTCGTAGGTTTAAGGATGATCTACATATTTAAGAACTAAGAAGAATCATGATTTTCATTGATCTTGTAATTTTAACTAAAATAATTTTTGGTTAAAAATAAAAATAATATTCAAAATTTAGAAAAAAATACATGGAACGTTTGAGGGTATACCTTTAACTTGTCGAGAAGAGGTCACCATGGCACTCGATCCGGTCAGAAAGGTAGTGTCAGTTAGGGTGTTGAGCCTAGGTGAGCCATCCACTAGAGCAAGTTAGGAAGAGCAATTAGGAAAGGAAAGCAATTCATCGAAGTAGCAAGAAAGAGAAAGGAAGAAAGACAAAGATCTATTGAAAATGGTTGATGAGGAGCCTGTTCACTCATATTCTGAGATCATTGAGCCCTCAGATGACTGACTGCTTAATCATCTCATGGTACAAGTGATGATAGCAATGACAGCCTAAGCAATGATGCACCTGATGGCTAGAAAGATAATTGTGGACATGGTGCAAGTGTGTACAATTTGCAGCCACATGGTCCGAGTCCATTCATTGGTGTTGCGTTTCACTCATGTCATGCATGATGCGGACCACAATGTGCAATATAAAGCCCATGAGGAGATCATGGCACACAAGAGATGAACCTCTTAAGGTAATTCAAGATCCCACACTACTGTAGTTGATAATATAGCATGTAAAGGAGGGTCCCTGAACATATTTGGATCCTCATTGTACATCGGATTCTATTCTGCAAGGTCAAAACATGACCCGCATGCATATACTTCATCCAAGATCAAGGTTCGCCATCTCGATACTGAATCCTGCACTGGTAAAATTTTACTATAGTGTTGGTATGTGAAATGGTGCGGTACCATAATGTCAGTATGGGGTGGTATGGTATACCAGTATGGTGCGCCCCATACAGTTCGGTATGGGGCGGTATAACTAACCATGTCCAAAACATATTCGAGTGACTACTACCTCCATGGTCTCAACTAGATTATTGGTCAGATTCCATTGTCGTGGTTTTCCCTTAGATGGCATGGCCAGTCCATTACCATACAAATGATTCATATCAGGATGGCTATCCAAAAGACCTAGATTAACATATGCAGGGGTAGGCATATTATCTAGGTTGGAGTCAAGTCCAAGACTCGACTAGAAATGTGATCTTGATGTTTACGAGTGGTATAGACATTCTATGAGGGACTAGATATTAGGGTGGCAGTTGAGTTGGATCGGGTCATAATTGGGTCAAGTTTGATGGCGGTTGGGTCAGAAAATGTTAAACCTAAACTTGGCCTATTTATTAAATAGATCGAATCAGCAAGCCAAACCTACCATATTTAATAAATAGATAATCTAACCTGATCTGTTTAACCTTTTTAATTAACAGGTAATTTATCAACGCAGCTTGACCCAACCCGACTCATTAAAACCCTTTAAATTGTCGTGCAGTATAGATCTAGAAAATACAAAAGGAAATGGTTTCAATAGGCAACAATATGGAATTAATTGGCATTGACATTAAGATCCATCCAAGAATTGTGAATGGAGGAAGAGGTCATGGAATCCCACCTAATATGCCTCTCTTTGGAACAAATCAAAGGCAACCACACCACCAAATCCTCAATAAAATGGTAGAGGAAGAAGAAGAACAGAAGATAGAAAGAGACTCAAAGAACTCACTGTAGCACTCGATCGAGGAGGCAAGGGTGGCGGAAGGGAGGATGCAGAATGCCAAGAGGAGAGAAGGTAGGAGCCCAACATGAGTGGTCATCACCTCCATTGTTCTTCTTGCAATCGATCCATAGCATAAATGCCTAATTTGCATGAGCACCGGCGGCAAGTTCACCGAGGATGTCCTAAATCCTCTGATCCACTGATGCATCCAACCTTGGCCCTCTTACCACCTATCTTAGCTTCCTCATTTCATGTATGCCCACATCCCTCCTCAAAGGCCTTGCAAGTGCCACCGGCATGGCAAGCCTTCCATCGAATGAACCACCGGCTTATGGTCTTCCACTGGGCCTTGACCACAAATTCCGACCACTCACCAACCTTCATCACGGCCATTCGCCACTGCTCCACCACTCGCCCCTAAGGTTGGGCTCAACAACCCTCGGCATTGTCTCGAGGATGGCGGCGACACAAGAGCAAGAGGAGAGAAAGGAAAACCCTAATTGTTTCTCTCAAATAAAATCCTAATCGCAATGGGGGTGTGTGGGACTATGGGAATAGGCAAAAAGGGCGATTGAGCGGTTTTAATCATGAATTTGTGATGGGGTGTGCGCCTGGGTGGGAATGGGAAAAGGGAAGGCAACGTGGCATTAATCAAGATGGGTCACAGCCTCATGTGGGAGCATAAATGCATAGTTGCAATTTTGAAATTTGAATCATCCCGATTTCTAAATAGAAATAATTTAGAAATAGCCCAGGCCCAAGTGGCATCCAGCCCATTGCCTTTTAAATGATATACAGGTCAACTCGTTTATGGGACCTGATCCAATCAAGATATTAAACAGGTTAAACAGAATAGACTCCTAAAATATGAATTTGATCGAAATATTAAATAGGTTAAATGGGACAACCTATTTATAACTTGAACCTGTTTAGTCCAAACCCAAACCTATTTATAGTGGGTCGAACATACGTCAGGTTGGCGGGTCGGGTCATATTTTACCACCCCTACTAGATATAGATAAATATTTTATAATTCAAATTTATTTGATATATAATTTAAGCTAATAGCTATGTCTTGTCTACTTTTATTCATTACAATTGCATCCATCAAGCAATCATATGATCTTTAGGATCAATATGAAATAAATAACATTAAAACATTCTTAAATCACACTTCCAAGATTCTTAGAACTTATAACCATAACAATCATAAATTGAAAAATTCAATAAGTACCATATTGGTACACTTTCATGTATCAGGCGTGGGTACTATGGTTTGCCATACTAGTCAATACCAGTGCATGCCAACCATAGCATACATGTACCTAACCAGTATGTAGCATAGGGGGCGTCCGAGTGTTGACACACCAAACCGGCCCCTATACCAAGCATATGAGTATCAACATGGTAACAAGAAGGCACCGTGTAGGGTCTAGTACTAACATAGCAAACCTTGGTCATTATGGTATTAAATCCTTTTATATTGACCCGGTACCAAACCAGTTCCAGTACCGAGATAATGAACCTTGGTTAGAAGAACGCAAACATAAATAACAACCTTACCAATTAATTACCAGTAATTGTCGTTCATCAATCAAATAGCTTAAAAGATTTTGCCTACTTTATCCTTGTTGCTGTTATTTATAACCTTCTCCACAACTTGGAATGGTGCCTCTCCCACAGTGCACTCAATTTTCAACCCATCCTTCTTACCTATACACTTGATATCCTCATCTATGTTGTTCTCATCTTATGCTTATCGGCTCTTTTCATTGTTCTAATTATAACTACATGATAAAGATGAGATGGTAATATTCTGTAGTAAACACATAATATTTCCTCCAATTCTAAGCCTAGATAGGCATATTTCAATTTATTCTATCATGCTTAGGCATATTTCAATTTATTCTATCACGCTGCTTTAATATTTAAACATCACAGACTATCACTTCATCCTTATGTACAACAAAACACGTCTAATAAACAACATTTGCTTGAAGTTTGAACATCTCATATACCCTTGGTTTTTTCCTCAACTCCTCTCATGCACCCAGAAAGACTTAATGAACAAAATTGCAATATATGTGCTATATTCTCCTCTAACTATTTTGTAATATTTGTTCAGTTCTCTAAACTTCCAAAAATCAATTCTAGCATTTGCCAATATTATATCATCTATGAATGGTATGAAGCACGATGCTCCACATGAATATCATCAATAGGTGCATCTAACAAGTTAAGCACTTAAGGTTCATAATGAAGACTTTTCTCTAAGAGTTGTTAGCATAAATTATAGTGCTCCTATTCAATAGAATAGGACAAGGTGGTCTAAATATCATATAGCCACCTAAGTGTTGTTTTCAGACTTCCTGATCAATCAAGAGCAAGCTACATCCAGTTCATCACACTTGTAATATTTCCAAAATATGCCTAAGTTACCACAACCAACTAGAATTCCAACCGGTCCTTCTATCCATGTTATAATGGATTTTCCTTTTTACACAACATGGGTTTAACTATTTTGCATAATTACCCCATCTAAACTAATCCGGAAATGAAACAAAACTTCTAATCAATAATTCATAATCTAAAGAAGAAACCCAGTTCACAACTTCTTCTTGCAGTCTTTCTCTCCCTTTCCTCACTTATCACATAGATGTGGCCATCTTCCATTTCCCTTCTCAACATAGCAATGGACCATCAATAACCTAAGACCTCTTTTTTGCCATCTTTCACAGTAATAGGTGCATCTCTATCAACTTCATTCTTTCCTACCCCAACACTTCCCATTTTCCTTCTCCTCTCCGCCCTCAATAACCAGCATTCCAGCCCACTGTGATTGGCTCTAGCTTGGTCAACTCTGTTTAAGCCAGCAAATTTACATCCCTACACAATGGCCTTGACATTATTCTTAAGCCTAATTGAGCACATTTCACTGTTCTTCCTCATCATCCAGTAAATGAGTTCTCTTTTGCAGTCCACAATAGGATTTTTTAAAAAATTTAAAAAATCCTGTCTGTCAATTTTCCACCCAACTCTGGCTCTTTCTCCATAACAGACTGTGTAAAAATTTTGTACGGTCATTGACCATCCAGGCATGAAGCCAAAAACATGTAAGCAACAACAGCAACTTGCTTCCTTCCTTACCAATCAACATACATCATAAGGTTGAAAATTATTCAGTTACTCATCACAAGACTTTTAATCACAAGAAAATTCAAAGAGTAACCATGGAAACACAATTAACAAAATTCAAAGGGCTATAACCTTTGCAGTTGAAAGCAGAAAGCATACCCTACTTTTGTTGACTTCCCAATAGACACAGAAGGCCCAACAATAGTTCCAGATCCAACATGAACATCTGCATCAAGGACAGAGTCTGGATGTACTACTGCACCAGTTTCTATACGTACAGTTGGATCAATGTGTGCAGACTTGTGAAAAAGTCCACCTCCATTATGCCATCGCACAAACTCCAAGGAATCCATAGAAGTCCCTTCATCTGGTTGAAGTAACATTAAAAGTAAACATCAGCATGATAAACAATGCAAAAAAAGGAGTAATTCCATTGACCTAGAGTGACATTTTTGTCTCACGACGACAAAAAGGTTCTTTCACTGCAGACAAAACACCTGATGGATGGAAAATAACTTCTCTGTTTTTTCTAGATGCCCAAAAAAATGTTTGAACTTTATATACCAAGAGCTAAGTTTATATTTCATCATCACTGGTGAAGCCTACTACTCAAATTGTCTGTGGACTCTACCTGTTTTATTAAAATGCATTTGTTCAATTGGCCATCAACAACCGTCAATGAGTCTATGCTCTTGGCTCTCCATTCACAACCTCATCCAGATTGCACTTATGCCTTGCCTCATCGATCAAACAAAAATTACCTTGATTAGATGATATTAGTTCCTTCACCAACATGATTTTCTGTCACATTCATGATAGATGATCTAGGTAGGAGGTACTGACTCATGTTCAATAAGTATCAGCATTTGGCTCTGAATGCATAATAAAAACTAATCAGAGGGTCAATCTAGTGGAAAACAAATTATCTTATGCTTCCACAAACGAGTGGGCATTAGAGATAGGATCTAAAGATTCTTGATTGTAAAGAATTGTAATAGGCTTGATAAATACAGTAATGCCAATGTTGAACACTCAAACATGTTGATACATCTCCATCACATTTATAGCTTTATAAGATGGCACGCTCAGCACTGCTTCAATACAAGCGGAATTCCACCAACATTAACTAAAAGCTTTTAAAAAAAAAAAATCAGTATGTCCCTTCAAGCTATCTGGAGCAATAGCTATAGCATAATATTAACTCCATAAGCTAGTTTAAAGGGGCCAATGGCAAAACATACCAGGACTTGTGGCCAAGAGCCGGTGATTAGAACGAGAGACCACGAGCTGACCCAAAGTGCAGCCTCTTTCAGATAGCAATTGGAAGGCCTTCAAAGCTCTTCTTGCAGCAACTTGCATAACTGCTGAACCAAATCAAAACTCTGAATCAAATAAAAGAAAATAGACCGCCTGATGAGAAAAACAAGAGAAAACTAGTAAAGAACTGGTTTAAGGAACTGATTTCAGAAAGCACAAAATGTCTGTTCAACTATGTTTGAATGTGATATAATAAATGGATAGATAAAATCCTAAGGAAACATTAAGACATAATTATTCTCAAAAAATTTCTTTGTAAAATTGCAAGGATTTTTAACCATATAAATGTCTTATTCATTTTGTTTAAAAGTCCAAAGATTGAATGTAAGACAATCTGATTAGCTTTAAGACTAAATTACACCCTAAATAACAAGGATATACTGATGTTTGAACATGTCTTGGATGTTGAAATTCAAATTAGGAGCATAACTATGCCATTCATTAAACAAGTACACAAATCTATGAGAGTGGAGCAAATTGGTAGCGAATTCAGGCATGAGGCAGCAAAGATACAAAAAGTGATGCGAGTCATTGATCACTAAAACTAAAATTTAAATGAACAAAGCCAGTAGAACGGGTAGAGTTAGTAAGGCATTTCTCCAAACAGGCAGAATGCATGTTATGCCCTAGAAAAATTGACAGGTTACAGACCGGTCCTGCCATTTTACAATGCTAAGTCAGTCAATGAATTCCAACGATTTTATTTAAAGAGGTGAAAGAATTTCTGAAGAACATTAGAATAAGATTGGAATATGAAAAAGGTCGGGAGAACAGCTTCGCAGAATCGTAGCTATTATAGGACAAGCTAGTGATAACAAATAGGGTTAGGCATTTCTTCGAACGCTGATGATGCATATTGTTAAAATAATGGTGATGCAAAGTTTGATTGGCCAGCCGATGAGATCTAGCAAAAACAAAGAGAGATCATGTGCTGTTAAGGAGACAAGAATAAACACAGGAAGGGATGGAATCACCGTCAGAAACCGTCGGAGAAATTGCGGAAAAAACATGGCAGCACTAATTTAAAAAAAAAAAATCAAGAAAAGGCCGCTACAGTCTCACCAGAATCGGGAGGACGGTGACGTTGGCGACGGTCGGAGACGGCCACGTCGACTACGTCTGCGAAGATTGGAAGCGCAAAGATAGAAACTACGGGAAGTGTTCTTTTTCTAGTTTTTGGACAAATTACACTTACACCCATTGACTTTCACCATTTTGCACATACATCCCATGGACTTTGAAAGGTTTCAGTTAAGCGCCTTACTTTTCGATTTTTGTCAATGTGGCTCATTTATTTGTTTGATCAACAAAGCTGTTAATTGGGGATGCTGAACAATGGAATTGCTCTCAAGATAAGGATCGATAGAGATAGCAAAATCCCTAAGTCCACTTCCCCATCTGCCTCCTATATCCCATCCATCATCAACTAGTATCATTCTCTATTGAGGTCATTATTTGGCAACCCTTGTCCGATGAACAGTTGTTTAGCATTCTTCTACAATATCCATCCCTTCTATTATCAAATGGCTCTGCCTCATCCACCTCTAGTCCATCTTGTGTTGCTGGCTCTTTAAGATCGCCAAAGAGGTGGAGTTGTGGTTCTCACAAAAGTTTCTATTGTGACTTGCATCACCACCATGTTGGTGAACTACTTGGTAGAGCCCATCATATTGTTTAGGTAAAGAACTCTTAGTTGAACATCCTCTCCACCTCATTATCATGATCATGGACCAATGCTTCCATAGTTTCCTCCTTGCTAGCCAACTTTACTAGCATCGCTATTGAGAAGATGGTAGCGGCACTCCCTAATGTGTCCGGGTGGTGTCTCTGGACATGCTGATGAGGACAATATTTTAGACAGGCAATAGAGGTAGCTAGGAGATTGGTGAGTGTAAAGGGACAATCATGGAAGAGGAGGTCCTGAATGGGGTGGCAACGTGCCTCCTCAGTGTGAGCAGTAATGAGATGGGATGGGGTTTGGTGACATACGTGGGGAAGGCTACAACATGGACCTCGAGGCCCAAGTAGCTAGAGACCTTATCCTTGAACTGGGAGGCATGGATGCTGTTTTGGTTGAGGAAGATAGTATAACCATCATAGTTGAGGGCGAGCTAGAGGAGAGACTCGTGGCTGAGGTCGAAGACAAGGAGCTTCCATGGGGTATGGCAATAAAAGATAGTAGTGATCGTACACAAGTCGATCATGTAGTATGATGGTGGAGGATGAGGTGTCATAGAAGAGAAGCACACTAAAAAAAGAGGATAATAGGGGAAGAGGATGGGAGGCAGAGGTAAAGAGGTTTGGCAGTGAGGTGATGGTGGAGGAGGAGAGAAGGAGGAAGAGGAGCGAGGCAAAAGTTAAGAAAGAAAAAGAGTGGATATGAGGCAGAGGCGATGATAGGATCCTGATAAGCGTTGGCTTGTGGATTGTGGATTGACAAAAGAAGAGCTTCATATTGTTGGTACTCTTCATATCTTTGCATGAAGAGAAGAAGCGGCGCCATTCCCTTTTACACTGCTATTTCAAGGCAAAATACGAGGGAGCCACTTTATTGTTAGAGTAGCTAAATAGATCTGTCACACCTTAAACCTAGCAAATGGATAGGATATGTTGGTGCAGAAATCTGCCGGCATCGGAGAAGCTGGAGTCGAGGATGCCGCGATCGCCGCCGGAACCTGCAAAAGGAAGTCTAAACCGGAGTTGGGGTTGCTCTGGCAAGACCCTCCGATGCTCAAGTCAGTTCTCTGCTTCAACAAGAATGGAGTGCTCGAAC
>KE505383.1:332864-344864 GCA_000441515.1 Elaeis oleifera
CTTGATCATCTTAAAAGTAAAGGTATTCTCTCTGAATGGACCTCTCCTTATACACTCTAGTTAAATAGTGTAGCAAAAGGAGGAATCACACTTTAATGGATATGGTGCGGTCCATGATGTGTTTCACTGATCTCTCAATATCTTTCTGGGGATATACCCTAGATACTACCGTATATATTTTAAACAGGATGCCTTCAAAGTCTGTTGCAAGTACTCCATATGAGATATGGAAGGGAAGAAAATCTAATCTTAAATATCTTAAGATTTGGGGCTATCTTGCTCATGTCAAAATATTTTTGGACATAAGCCTAGTGCTAGATCAGACAAGTGTAGGTTTGTAGGGTATCCTAAGAAACTAATGGATACTACTTCTACCACTCTACTGAACAAAAATTTTTGTTAGTAGGCATGCCACTCTCTTGGAAAATAAATTCATCCAAGAAAGAGGCAGTGGGAGGAATATTGAACTTATGAAAGTTCAAGATCTACAAACCAATCCAGAAATACCTATGGTTGAATCATAAGAAGATCCTCAATCAGAAGTACCCAAAGATGAGGTACATCCATAGCACACACTTCCTCTCCGAAGATCAGATAGAGTGCGTCAAGCATCTCTGAGATATGGTTTTATTATTGAGAATGATAATTCGATCAACATCATTCAGGATGATGATCCACTGATCTATTTGAAAGCTGTTATGAGTAGAGACTCAGACAAATGGCTGGAAGCCATGAAATCATAGATGGACTCGATGTATACTAATCAAATATGGACTTTGGTTGATATGCCTGAGGGTGTGACCCTAATAGGGTACAAGTGGATCTTCAAAAAGAAGATCGAAGCAGATGGCCAAATAAAATTTATAAAGCTAGGTTGGTGGTGAAGAATTTTAAACAAAGGCCAGGAATTAACTATGATAAAATCTTCTCACCAGTGGCTATATTCAAATCCATCAGGATTTTGCTTGCTATAGTGGCATACTACGATTATGAGATCTAGCAGATAGACGTCAATACCATTTTTCTCAATGGTAATCTAGAGGAAGAGGTCTATATGACTCAGCCAGAGAGATTTATCTCAAGTGGGAGGGCAAATCAAGTATGCAAGCTAAAGAGATCTATCTATGGATTGAAGCAGGCTTCAAGGAGCTAGAATATTCGATTTGATATGACAGTCAAAGAGTTTCACTTAATCAAAAATAAGGATGAACCATATGTGTATAAGAAGATAAGTGGGAGTGTTGTTGTCTTCTTGATTCTGTATGTTGATGACATACTGCTCATTGAGAATGATATCCCAATGATGCAATCAGTCAAGACTTGACTATCAAATAAGTTTTCCATGAAAGACTTGGATGAAGCATCCTATATACTGAGTATAAGGATCAATAGAGATAGATCTAAAAGGATGTTATGCTAATCCCAGTCACAGTATATAAATCTCATATTAAAGTGATTTAATATGGAGGCAAGTAAGAGAGATTACCTACCTGTAAGTCATAGTATACGGCTCTCTAAGAAAATATATCCTAAGACATCAGAAGAGAGGAAGAGGATAAATGAAATCCCTTATGCTTCGGTTGTGAGATCAATTATGTATGCCATGCTATGTATCAAGCCTGATGTAGCTTATGCTTTGGGCGTAGCTAGTAGATTTCAGGCTGATCTAGGGGAGGATCATTGAAAAGCTGTGAAAACTAGAGGGATATACATATTCTAGTTTCAATTTGACCTGGATGATAGTAAGTCAATATCAGGATACATATTATCCTAAATGGTTGGACAGTCAGTTGGAAGAGTTTCAAGTAGCAGACAGTAGCTGACTCAACTACTGAGGCAGAATACATCGCTGCTAGTAAAGCCGCTAAGAAAGTTATCTAGATGAAGAAATTCATCATGGAGTTAGGAATCATTCCTGAGATTGAAGGACCGGTGTCACTCTATTGTAATAACACTGGGACCGTTAAGGAACCTAGGTCTCATCAAAGATCCAAGCACATCCTCAGACACTTTCATTTTGTTCAAAAAATTATAGAGAGACAAGATATTGTCTTTGAACGAGTAGACACAAAGAACGATATAGCAGACCCATTCACTAAGGCTATACTACAGCAACTATTTGATCGTTATCTAGATTGTATGAGATACAAAGATGATTGGCTTTAGTGCAAATAGGAGATTGAAAGAAGAGTGCCCTATAAGCCAATCGCAAGTTTGTTGCGATGGAACTTTTTTTATAATTTTTCAACTCATGTAATGATATTTATTATTTGATAATAAATAAGATATTGATTCATCATTTTAGCTGTATCTTATTATGTTTAAGATTATAATAAATCTCAAAAATTAGGACAATGATTTGAGGAGACATGAATGGGTCATGCTAGTGAGACATAAAATCCTAAAATTTTAATCTTAAATATTCCTATCGTAGGAGCATTGAGTCGGAGATCAATATTTCAGATAGACTGGCACATCCTATATATGCTCGACGAAGAGGATCGCAGATCTCACTAGCCACTTATGCGGGACACTAATACAAGAATGTGGGTACTCATTTGGAGATGAGTCTATTTAATTGACTCGATGAAAGGAACATCTTATGGAAGCCTTACTTGCATGTTAAAGATGGTTCTCTAAGTGAGAGTGGTGCAAGTGATCCTTAGACCTGAGATCACCATGGAATCTTATGCACATGAACCCATATTTTAGTTCATATTCAGGCATGGCATTAAGACATGTATGGGGTATTTTGGATATGGTAGAGTGTGTATGAAGATTGTGAGTAGATCAATATGGAATCGATCATTCCTAGTAAGAGGAGATCGCATCCTGTGTATTCTCATTCTTAGATGATTCGAAAAAAATCTTTTGACGAAAAGCAGAAAGGAGATTAGAAAGAGTTTCTAATGCTTCTTTATCAGAGTCATCATTAGTTGATTGAGAATCAATATGAATATGTGTTTGAGTTTGACATAAATCCATACTCATGAATATATTTAGGGTGCAGGAATGATCGAATGATTAAATTGCATAGTAACTTACCACTGAAGGATATATTTGATAGTTCTATCAAATTTTATATCTTCTGGATAGTTATGATACATTGCTAGACATCAATCTTGACTTGTAGGTTTAATCAAATTAAAGAGTTTAATTTGATCATAAATTAGAAAGGATTCTAATTGTTGAACTCGGATTAACTCGATTGGACCTAAATCGGTTAGATTGAAATCTAATTAAATTTGATTAACTTGCATCTAAACCTACTGCTGGCTAGATGTGGAACCTAATGGATTATACACATATAAAAATTGGCCAAAGATCCTTTGATAAGATCGATTGAAATTTTGGATTCAATCAGGGTTCCCGATAAGCATGCTGGCACATGTGGAAACCTTAGCTCCTTGGAAGATCAATTTGGTCTCATCCCTTACTAATTAGCTAGTCCAATTTAGTGAACATTTGGATCAGGTCATGCCACCTAAAAGCAGTCTAAAGTGGGGTGCCACATCTCAAATTAACGCCAAAAATGAAGAGTCCAAATTGTGGAGGAATCATGGCGCAAAATAGGTTTTGCGTGCGTGTGTTGGCATGAGCAGAAGGATGAGTCCTTCTGGCATGGGTTCAAGATGTGTGTGATAGCCCTAATCACCTTCATTTTTTGGTGCATATCTCAAAGTATGAGATGGATTTTTTTGGATTAATATGGGGTGGAAAAAATTAAAAACGAGAAGAGTCTCTCACGCTCGCACGTTGAAGCATTGCATTTCCTTATATTTTAGAGAGTCCTTCTCCTAATCAAACTTATTCAAATTAGAATGATTTTTTTTGATAATATTTCACATTTGATCAGCTATTTTTGGTGAATTATCTAGAATTTTTTAGATTTATCAGAGGGCCAAATGGATGCTCAAACTTCTCTCACGTGCACGTGCATGCGGTGATCAAAACTCACGTGAAGAGGTGCAAGGATAACATCCTTCCATGAGATTTTTATCATCTTATTAAATTTCTAAAATCAAAAACAAGTCCCCTATCCATATGGATTTTTGTGGATTTTTTAATTTGAGAGGGGATACGAAAACATCCCTTCTCTGATTGCGCACGTAGATGAAGGTGCTGATCGATGTATTATTGATAAGAGTCCTTCTGCTTGAAGGAACTCTTATCTCTGATAATCAGAATAGATAAAACTTTTTGTGAGGTATGTCCTTCTCTTTTGGTGTCCCTCTGGTGGCTATAAAAAGGCCTGGGCATCGGGTGTCCGAGGCATTCAGATTGACTTTCTAATTTTTATCCGTTGCTCTCCCTTCTTTCTTACAACCTATCTTAGTTTTAGGACAAGACTTTAGGATTTAAGACAAAGCCTTATCTAGTCCAAACAAGGGTTATGAGGGTCCTAAAGAAGGAGAATCAGAAATCTAGAGAAGATTCTGAGAGGGTCGAGTCAAGTTCTTGGAGAAATCTGACTAATACAGGGCTAGTCGAGTTCTAGGGGCTAGAACTCTTGAAGCAAGGTGAAGAAAGAGTGCTGTCTTTGATCTAATTTCTGTGTGGATCACCGTTGAAGAGCGGACATTAGACACCTCGTAAAAATTGGATTAGCACTATAGAGATTTTTCTTATTCAAGTTTAATTAATTATGCTTTGATTGTTATAGTCAAGGGTTTCTGGGAGTTAGCATTACCGGAGCGTCAGGTGTTTTGAATAAAATTTTAACATCTAACCTTTCGCTGCACCTTCGAAACCCAACAAGGAGAAGTCCTATGTGATTAGCAAAATTGAGTTCAGGAAGTCTTCGATGGAACAAGTGTGAATATTGAAAATTTTTTTATGGGATTCACAAGTGAACTCGAGTTGAGCCAATCTGACATATGACAGACGATGGGATTTGATGAGTTCTCCATGACTTTTATCAAGTCGAGATTCACGATAGAGAAATTGAATCACACGATAACTGTACCTAAAATTTATATTTTTTTATTTTATCGGATTGCCACTACATGCTGCTAGGCATCACTGGTGGATTGTGAAAACTTACTAAGATTATTTTTAGATCAATGATCTTTGTTGGATTAAGATAGAATTATTTTGATCCATCGAAAAGGAGTTTCGATGATATTATGATGAAGATCATGGTATGTCTCACTATCAGATAGAATAGAATCTGAGGGGTCACACACAAAAGAAGTTTTATCCGATCAATGACTTGGATCAAATTTGAATTATCAATTTGATTAATGTTTTGAATTTAGAAACTGCTAATTTGTAAGTGTTACAGATTCAGTAACTGCTAATTATTAGCACAGGACTTAATTGTAAATTTGTGATTTAATTATGGTTGATTAAATTATGGATCAAATTTTAATTAATTTAAATTAAATTTAATTTAATTGAGTTTAATTTAATTTAATACTAATTAGGTTAATTATCTAAATTAGATTTGGATTTCAATCCTGATTGAATCAAGTTTGATAGTCTTTTGAATTTGATTCGATTCGGACTCAATTTAGATCTAGTTTGGACCTAATTGACCCTGACTCTTAGAGCTCAGGTTCTCTAGGCTTCTCTTTCCAAGTGGTTGATTAGAAAGAGGAGTGGGTGGTGATTTTTCTCACTGCTTTTGTGCGTGTGCACGTGAAGGGGTATGGAGAGGTGTTTTTTCGATGTTTCTTGATTAGTTAGGACACCTATTTAGATAGAGATAAAGCCTAACTAATTCAAACTGATTCTTATCAGATGTTGGTATAGAAAAGAAGATAATTTTGTGCAATAAAATTATAAAAGAGGATGGGTTTTGGTGTGAGGAAAATCATCAGTTGTTTTGTGCGCTAACTACCTCACGCCCTTTCCTTCTCCATGCCAACCACCTCTCATCCCTTCTCTTCCACATCCTTATTCCACATCAGATAGAGATCTAAGAGAGAGCCTTTGAGAGAGAGAAAGAAATTAAGAATTTTTTTATTTTTTTGGTGGTTAGGATCAATCTTCAGGATCCTATACAGGGCTGCTTCAAGCGATATCAAGTAAAGTGTCCTGATTCAAACTCAAGAACAAAGCCTGCAAGAGGCTAGCACCTCAAGAATTTTGGAGTTCTGATCGAGACATCTCTGTATGGATACCAACAGAGATCAGATACTTGCATGGCTATGACAGTAATCCCATACATCCGCAAGATCTGATCCGACAAAAGAGGAGGAAAAAGCGATCAGGTATACCTTCTTCTTGCTGTTTATGATTTCGGATCTATGTTCATAAATTTATTTATGTATGTTAGATGATCCTAGAGGTGATTATGATTTAGAATCAGCATGCTAAGATCAGATTAAAATTCTAAAAATCTACTTTCACTATGGTTACCATAATCATATAGATTTATGCATGCGAATTAGCCTAGTTTCTAACAATCAGTGCCCCTCATATTTTTAATTTTTTAAAATAATATTTATTATTATTTAAAATCTAATTATTTCATTATAAAAATAGTTATTTTAAATATTTATTTAATAGCTTTATCATTATTATATTTTAATACTTATTATTATTATTATTAATAATTATTAATTTTTAAAAATAATTTTTATTTTTTCCCTCCTCCTTCCCCACATGCCATAACCCCCCAAACTCGGTCGCTTCACCCCTAGCCCCAACGGCCATCCCCTCCCCTTGGGCCTCGACGGTCCGCTCCCGACCTCCACGCAACTAGCCCCCCCTCGCTTACCCCCAGGCCCAGATGGTCATTTATGAGAATACAAAAGCCCCCCGTCCTCCGCCCCTGGCACCGACGACCATCCCCTCCCCCTGAGCCCCGACGGTCCGCCCCGGCCTCCGCATGACTAGACCCCCTCCCCTCCCCCTCGGGCCCCAGCGGCCATTTATGGGAACACAAAACCCCCCGATCCTCCACCCTCGGCCCAATGGCCGTCACCTCCCCCTAGGCCTTGACGGTCCACCCCGACCCAACCCCTGCCCCACCTCCCTTGCTCCTCTCTTCCCGTGGAGCTGCAAAAAAAAGGGTTTACCTTGAAAGTCAGTAGCGACGGCGATGGCGATGGTAGCATACCCGACGACGATGATGATGACCAACGGTAGTGGCAATGATGACCAACAGCGGCGGTGATGATGACCAAGGATCGAGGGAGAGGGAGGGAGAGAGAAAATGGGGCATGGGAGTGGGTTCGACAGGGAGACAAGGTTTGGGGGAAATAGGAGGGTGGGGCGGGAGACGAAAACATGCAGAGGGAAATGGGTTTGTCGACTTTTATTTTATTTGTAATTATTTACCGACATAAAATTTACATGAAAATAATGATAATTACCTATGCAAAATGTATCGTTGACAAATATAATATTTACCTACACTAAATTAGCATTGAAAAATATTTTACTAAATTAAAAATTAATAAAAATAAATTTTTTGCTAATGCTAATTTAGCATAGGAAATTATCTTAATTACCTACGTAAGTTTTAAGCATAGGCAATTAGGCTTATTTTCTTTGCAAACTGTGCGTCGGCAAATATTTTTTTTAATTTTTATAAATAATTTATCATTATCTAAATAGTCAGTATAATTTAAAATTTAAAATCGATCTTTATCATTTATTATCTAAATAATTATCATTAGAGTATCGTTACAAAAGACTGTCTCGATCCGATAGTCCTAGCTATGTCAATCAATGCAATTCGATTTTGACGATCACAAACGACTGCACACTGATGGATCTAAAAATTTACTATGATGATTTAGATAATATTTATAATATATTATCAAAATTTTATTTCAATCGGATATTATTAACATGACCAATTTAGCACGAGATGATTTCGACCGTTGAATGAAAAATGAGTGATCAAAAAGCCAAATGACATTCGATTAAAGTAATTTTTTTAGATAAATTATCTTTGCTACTACTTTCATCTTTTATATGGTGGTGATCATAAATTCAAATTATGCATGTATGAACCATATATGTTAAGCAGATCTTACAAAAGCACAAGTATAATTACTTAAGGACTTTAAGAATAAATATCAAGAGGCATATAGTTTTAGATCGTTCATATATGTATGGTTTGAATTTTACAATCACTACCGTATAAATGATGAATGTAGTAGCAAAGATCATTTAGCTAAAAAATTATCTTAATCGGATGCCGTTTGGCCTTTTGATCACTCATTTTTTATTTAACAATTGAAATCATTCCGTACAAAACTAACCATGATAATGATGTCCGATTGAAGTAAAATTTTGATAGTATGCTACAAATATTATCAAGATCATCAATATAAATTTTTAGACTCATGATAGTCTCTATCTATCAGATCATCATGTGGTCGTTCGTGACCGTCGAAATCAAATTTTATTGATAGACATAGCCAGGGATACCATATCAAAGTGGATTTTTGTGATGATACTCTAATGATAATTATTTAAATAATAAATAGTGAAGATAGATTTAATTTAAATTATATCGATAAATTACAAAAAAGTTAATTAAAAAAAAATAAGTTACCGAAGCAAATGTTGCGTTGGCAATTATGATAATTAGCTATACAAGTGATAAGCATAGGCAATTAGCATTATTGTCTATGCTAACTTTATATATGTAAATATTTTTTTAATTAATTTTATTTTAAAAAAATATTTGTTGATGCTAAATTTGTGTCGGCAATAAGGCCTAATTGCCTATGCTTACTTTTGCGTAGGCAATAAGGTTAATTATCGATGCTAATTTAGCATCGACAAATATTATTTCAAATAAAAATTAATTAAAAAAATATTTATCGATGCTAATTTTACATCAAAATTAACCTTATTGCCTACACAAAATAAGCGTAGGCAATTAGGTATTATTGCCTACACAAATTAGTGTTGGTAAATATTTTTTTAAAATATAAAATTTAATTAAAAATATTTATCGATGTAAAGTTAGCATCGAAAATTAACGTAATTACCTATGTAATCTAGAAGAGTAGGCAATTAGGTTAATTATTGATGCTAATTGTGCATCGACAACTATTTTTTTTAATTAATTTTTTTTTTATTTTGAAAAAATATTTATTGATGCTTGTTTTATGTAGGCAATAATGTCTAATTGCCTACCTTTCCATCTAGCATAGATAATTATGTTAATTGCCGATGCTAAATATGCGTCGGCAAAAGTTTTTTTTTAATTAATTTTTATTTTGGATAATATTTATCGATGCAAATTTTGCATAGGGAATAATTCCTAATTGCCTATGCTTCGATCTTGCGTAGGTAATTAGGTTAAGTGCCTACGCTAATTTTGCATTGAAAATAATTTATTTTTATTAAATTTTTAATTCATAAATATTTATCGACGGATAATTAGCGTTGACAATTAGCCTAATTACCTATGTATAACGGAAGCACAGGTAATTAGCATTATTCCCTATGCAAAGTTTGCATCGAAAAATATTTTCATTTATTTAATTTTTTATTTGAATAAATATTTGCCAACATAAATATTGTGTAGGTAATAATTATATTTTTCTGTGCTTCTTGTTTGCGTAGATAATTAGGTTAATTTTCAATACTAATTATGCATCGATAATTAGTTTTACGATGTATTTTAGTAGCGTAGCTAATTATTCTAGTTTTATTGATGTTTTCTTTTTGCATAGCTAATTATTCTCTTTACCTATGCAAAATTTTGCGTAGGTAAATCTTGCATCGGCAAAAGCCCTATTTCTTGTAGTGAAAATAGGAAAAGAAACTTATAGAGAAAGAAAGAGGAGAGAGAGTAAAGAGGGGAGAGAGGAAAGAAAGAGAAAACTTTCTCTCTCTCTTTTTTTTTTTCTTTCTTTCTTTTCTTTCCTTTCCCTCTTCTTCTTCTCTTTCTTCCATTTTCTTCTTTCTTCTTTGAAATAGGGAAGGGATGATGGCTTAGGCCAGCCACCTCCCATGGCTGTGGCCTTCTGCAATGGTGACCTCTGACGGTTGCAGTTGGGGGTGGCTTTGGCCTTGGCGACCAAAATAAGGCCACAACCAATGACGACAGGTGGTTCGACGGAAGAGGAAAAAAAAAAATAGGAGACCTTGATTTAAAATAAATCTGACAACTCACCGACAGAATCCGGTTGATAATAGTGGCAAAGGGACCTGAAGAAATAGAAAGAACGATGAGGACCTCTTACCTTGAGTCCAGCGAAGAATCAACAATGAATCATGGAGCACGATCAATAGAAGTTTAGAAGAAATCTAAGGGTTTTCCTCTGACGATCAATTGAGGTTGCGGGGTGATTCACCTAGAGGGGACGGAGGATTTATATATGGGATCTAGAGCTCCGATGGGCTCTAGAGTTCAAATCTTGGTTGGATTCAAAGAAGGAATACGGACTCCGTCGGGAGTCCTCTTTCGTCAGGGTTGAAAATTTTCCTTTTCCTTCTTTTTTGATCATGCCAAAATTCATGCAAAATTTGGGCCATCTATTCTTTGGTTGGGTTATTACATTCTCCCTCCTTAATATAATTTCATCCTCGAAATTAGCATACTACAAAGCTGAAGCCTTAAGGTATAAAATTTTATCTTAACATCGAGCTCCTAGATAGCTTTTTCACTCAAAAAATTTTCAATCCTTATCATAACATCCTTCAAATTAGAACCGGTCTTTTGATCAAATTTAAAGACTTAAACTACCACACTTTCGCTATGCACTCTGATTTAAATCCATTGAAATCTCTTGAATTTGCTAAATAATCTCTGAACCAATAAAATCATAGATTGTCAATTCTTCAAATTACAATTCTGAGATACAAATAATCCATCTAAATTCCATGATTTACCTTTGTCACAATCTCTAGTAATCATAATCCTAAGTTTCAATATTCTTTATGCCATACTCTCACAATAAAATTCAATCCACTAATAGAATGAATATATCTTTTGTTTACATGCGAGTTTCATATAAAATTCTCTTGTAGTTTCAATGCTCAAAAAATATTCTTCTCTCATGTGATGCAATTCTTTCTTAGACCACATCTTAAATAAACTTCTTTTTGATAAGCCCAAAATTGTAATAATTAAACGATTGATATCAAAATTAGAAAAGTCATCACGATCTTCACCTATATCCAGTTTAAAATTCTAAAATCACCTAAATAACAATTGATCAGGTATATACAACACAATATAACTTATCAATATAACATCCTATGATCAAAGATAAACTCCTCTTGCACTTAGGTCAAATCCTACTTTTTGAAATCAAAGATATGACTATCAATTCTGTTATAGGCATTATATGCCACTTATGCATAAATTTTATCATAATACTTAGTAATCCGAGATCCAAACTTTGAATCCTTTATGCGACTTCTATCATGTCTTTAGTGTTCATAACCTTATACTTGAATATCACTTAAGTCACAATCTCGTGTAATCATAACTAAGCTCTCAATTATTCTATCACATCCTTAGTAATCATAACATTATACTCAAATGCTCCTTAAATCACAGTCCCTAAAGATCATAGTCATAAGCTATGATACTATTCTGTCACACTCTATTGATCATATCCAAAATTTTGATATCGCTTATGTCACAATCTCTAGTGACTTTAAACTTAAGCACTGATACCATTTTGTCACATCTTAGTCACTTATTCCACAGTCTCAAGTAATCATAATCTAAGCTCTGATACCACTCTGTCACGCTCCGAACATAGCACCTGAAAGAATAGTGCCCTACAAGCCGGGGATGCAAAGGGATTTTTTTGTGTTATCTTCCTACTCATTTGCATGACATTAGTTATTTTATTTATGAGATATTATATTTTATCATTTGCTGCATCATATGTTTATAATTATGATAAATCTTATAGATTAGGATAATGATTTTAGGACCATGATGAGATCATACTAGTGAGATTTAAAATCTTGATAGCTCCAATCTAAAATATTTTCAATCGTTGAATCATTGAGTCGGAGATCGATGATATCGGTAAGATTGATACATCCTATGTATGATCGATGAAG
>KE505384.1:0-17571 GCA_000441515.1 Elaeis oleifera
AGAGAGAGAGAGGAGAGAGAGAGAGGCTATCTATCTATCTATACAAATGAACAAAATGGAAGTCCCGATCTTTCCAAGTAGAAGAAGGAATTTGTAATCAACTCCAAAGCTGATAATGTAGCTTATCGATTAAAAAAAAGAAGTCACTTTTCATATATTTTTTGGACAAACCTAAAGAATAGAAACAAATTAAAAGTTTTAATGAGTTCGATTGACCATCCAATTTCCGTTGATTTTTTTTTTTATTGAAATGAGAGGTGGTGCCACCCAGAGTTTCATTCAAACTTCATGAATATTTACATGAGAAGGTAGCGAATCGAGCTGAAAAAGCTCGATTCGAAGTCTGGCCGTAGAAATTTAAAGATCAGATTTACAGGTGATCAGAGTTCAAATTTTTCAGATTCAAAAAATTAAAGTTACAGGAGTATAGACTTCTAAGATATAGTTTTAGGCCTGAAGAAATTTGTGCTATAGCTTCAGGTATGGACTTTCTTAGAAAGGATGGGTAGGCAATAGAAGATTAATAGCAGATCTTACCTTTGTCAATCTGAAAGTAGCTGTTAATCTTCAGATCAGAAAATATCGGAAAGTCTAAACTATGCTGACAACAATTTCAGTGAATTAGCAAAAAATTCTTCATTCGTATCAGGGATACAGCGATGATGGGAGTAATGTCAGCAATCTTGTCTTGATCCTCTACCTCCTGCTTCAATGGCACACAACCTAGCTACAACAATATTATGTACTCCCTCTTGGTTATCATTTGTATGAAAAGGAATATTTCGAATTTTCATGACAATTATCTAACGTTTGCAGAATTGATAGATTGTGCGTATTTCCTATTATGCTACAAAAACTCTCGCATACAGTTACTGATCGACTGAGTTGAAGAATGCTTTTCCCCTCCTAAGTATTTGGCCCAAAAAATGTAGAGCCTGGCAATTTAAGATACAACAGGTTTCAGCTGAAATGCATGATATTGAAAGCATCTTTTGTTTCTTTCTTTCCACAAAATCCATAATCCTGAGGCAAGCAAGATGTCTAGATATCCTTGCACAGTGCACATTGGTTCTTCTTGCCTCCATGAACACCAGAGGGAGGTTAGTGATTATGGGAGTCATTTAAATGAAGATTAACCATAAGATCTGACCAAACCTTCCTCAAGAAGGGGCACTATAGAAATAGGTGGTCCACTGTTTCTAAATTTGAGTCACACAGTGTGCATTTATCCTTGCCTTTCCATCCTCGCTTGATGAGATTCGATTTTGTTAGGATTCTATCATAGTAACTGAGATAGATGAAGAATTTAATTTTTTTTTGGATTTTAATATTCCAAACAATCGTCTCGTATTGAAGTATGGTGTTATGCCCCATTGTTTAGGAAGAATAGAATTATTTTACTGAGAATTTACAGATATCCATCAGGGCTGTCAGATTTTTCTGATAGGTTAAGCAAGCTTAGGTCCTGTCTCATCCTCTGCAGATCCGGGTGACAGTGTGCTTAGAGTAATGTTGGTGTTGTAATAAAGTAATGTAACTAGTGCCAGGGAAGGACGTGGAAAATTGTTAGAAGGAACGCACTCAAAGAATTTTGAATGGATAAGTACTCATAGTTTTTATTGAACCGAAACTTCTAGGGTTACACAAAAGCTAGCTGGGTACGTACACAAGATTTAAATATGTTTCTTACAACTTGGTAGTTAAAAACACGTAGTCCACTTCCTAACTTTGCTAACAATGATGCATACTAAATAATTCCTTAAGACTCTCAACTACTTGACTCCACATGATCTCATAATCCTAGAACAACTAAACAACAGTAGGCTAGACAAGTGGAACAAAAAAAAAAACAAATGTGCAAGGCAATTACAGCTGTCCACCTTGCTTGCCCACATTTGAATTAATCTCCAACGGCTAGTGCCGGCCAATAGTAATCTCCATTATCTCTTAACTTATTAAAGTTTTCAAATTTTCATACTGTTTTCTATTACTAACTAGCTAGCTTTAAATTACATGATATAGATATGAGCAGATAGTTGACCATAATTCAGTTTCCTAAATTATGGAAGTTATTCAGATTCATTTTATGAAGAGTTGTGTCACTGGATAGCTAACTATGAAGATTAGACCAGAAAATGGAAATCATAACCAATATTAGGGTTTATATGGACATAATTTTAGATTTTCCTTCACTTGGGAAATATTTATGTTGATAACCTATAATTCTAGAAAACCACTTCAGCTTTAATCTACTTAGTGGCCCTTGCGACGTCTACATCACTTCAGCTTTAAGGTATCAAGATAATTATCAAATATATATAGATATATAAAAGTGCAGGTTTTAATTAATACGTGCATAGCATGTGTCGAATGAATGGATATCTTGTGCTTATTTTATGTTTGTTGTCGTATTCTAGTTTCACTATTATGTGAACTAATAGCATAATTAGGAAACCATGTTACTTTCTGTGATTCTCTTGTTAATCCAAACCATAATGCATGGATTGGAAAATTGAATGTATCCTTTCCAAATGGGCTGTAGAAGAAGGATCGAACAAACTGATGAACATCGACTTCGAATACTAAAGTTGAAACTGAAAGTCCCTGGTTGACTCAAGCTTAAAATTCTCCAGTCTTGATGGAGTTATAGCTGTGTTTCCTTACGTTTCAGTCTTAAACACGATCTTGTCAAAGTAGTGAGAAACTTTTCTGCAGCTGGAATTATGTCGATGAGGGATTGAACAATATTCATTCTCTTTTATGTGCTTGATAAAGAAAAATTAAAGCTGCTCTATAGCCCTTTGTAAGTTATCGAGTACTAATGCGAGTCAGTTCGATAAGAGATTCTAAACATTAACAGTTAATAACAAAAAATAGCAGGGTGTGAGCAAGGTGAATAACATGCACTTCCATGGATCTTTGGCAATTTATGTTGAAGTTTAAGATGAAAAGATTGAAGTGCATGTCTTAAAATTTTAATTTTCCAAAATGAACTTTTAAGTGGTGGAATATTTAAATTTCGTCTCTACAAATAAAGAGTTCCGCTAATCATGCAAATTTAACATGATTAAATTGTGCAAGAATTGGACTAGATAGTTGAAGTATCCAGAATATATCAAAGAGAAACAGATCCGCAATAACAGTTCAGTTATTCTCAGACATCGGAAAAGCATGGAGATTTAGCACTCAAAATTCTTTTGAGTGATACGCAGTCAGATCTATACCCTTACAATATTTTGTTCCCTCTATATGGTAATGAAGTACAAAATCTAAATGTTATGTTAGAGAATCCAGTATAAATTTTTAACTTGGAGAGAGTAAGAAGCATGATGAAGGAAATAAAGTGAGAATATATAAGAGTTTTCTCTCAAAAAGAGAATAGGTAAGAGTTACTTGGTGATCCCGATCTACAGCATTGTGCATAATGCTCTGAAGGGGTGAAAATATAGAAACCCTGAATTAGTAACAACAGCTCGATATCCTAATTTCTCCTACTCTAACTTTCCAGAGTGGGTAATCTAGATCAGAAAATCTCACATCCACCAATCAAGCATATATATGAGAAGCTATGATGCTTTGAAGGATGTTTAACAACTTCAAAGCGACCATAGAAGGCCATTTTGTTTGTGAATTGTATCAACATCTCGTCGTTAGACCTAAAAGTTGCACCAACAACGGCAAGAGCACTCACCATACTCATTCACAAGAAGAAATACCAGTGTACCTCCTTGTCGGATTAGTCTCTCTTTACCTCCACTCATAATGACTTCATAGCTATCCAAACATCACTCTTCTTCCCTTTTGTTAAGCCAACCAACACTAGCTCAATCTTTGTTAGCAAAGTAAAAAAGGGCAAATAATTTATGTCCGGTGATAAATTAAAATCTATACAATTTCCTCCACAATACCAGATCTACAAGTTCATCGTTGCAACATCATTTTTCTCTTACAAAGGCGAGTTTATACCATCCATAACCAATCTTTTCTCGAAGAGAAGGAAGCCATTATTTCTACCTCGATCTCTTTTCCAAACCAAACAATCTCACTGGTGATAATCTCACTGGGGATAACCTATTCTTACTCTCTGAGATCGTTTCGAGCTTCGGAGACCAAGGACGGTCTCTCGACCCTACAAGCTGTGCATAGTGCTTCTTTAGCTCCGGCGTGCTGCACAAAACTCCACCATCTCTACCACAGTTTTGCCTCCCCTCGTCGGCGGTGATGACCTTCGTTATAAACTTGGGCTGAACCTTTATGACCGTCCTGCCGTCGGCGGCCTTCACGTACTCAAACGGGCACTGACCAAAGCTGGCAAGCGATGGCTTCGTCGGGCCGGGGAAAGCGACGCTAGGGTTACAGCCGTGAGGATTTGGTTGCATGGGAAGCGGGCGACGGGGATGACGAAGTACGTCTCACCTGCATGCAGCTCGTCGTCGATGGACATGACCGGGACCGGCTGCCCGATGTAGAAGGAATCGGCGTGGCAGACGACGCAGTCGGGGAATTGGAACATGAGCTCGCCGGCGAGCTGCTTCTCCGTGAGGAACTTGGTTGTGCCGCCCAAAAGACGAGCTTCACCAGGTTATCGGAGGATGAGCTGAAGCAAGGGGAGAGCCCATTGCCCATGGTGGACCGTTTCTATTGTATCAAAGAGAAGGGAAGAAGCTAGAATATTGGTTTATGAAAGGGATGGTTAGATTTGGTGAAGACTTTTGGCGGGGCAGCTTTTATAAGAAACTTGGAGAGGGATTGACTTGGACAAATACGGGATGGAGTTCGGATCCGGTCGGTGGTCAGAACCGACGGCTTTGGTTAAGTGGTGGAGAGGTCTGTCAACTGCCAACGAAGAAGGGAAAATTCCTCACCTAAGCTTGTTGGGTAATAAATTGGGCTTTTGCTCGTAGCCGGTGATGAACGCTACGGCTCCAAATCTAATGCATGCATGGGTCTGGATTGGATGGAGCCACGTCTTTGGTTGCAGTAGGACCTGGGCAAGCTATAGGAGATTTCTGGTCCTATTTATGGTTGGTGGTCCCCACAAAACATGTCCTTTTGCTCAGTTGCCTTTTTGCTATTAACGTAAGCATCGGAAATCCGTGGCCATTGATGTCGAAAGCAAGACGGCTCCCGAGGCCAGAGAGGGAAAAGAGGCATAAAATGTGACTATATATATGTACATACGTATGCACAAAAATTATAAAAGACCAGAGATGTTCAAAATTATATCGAAAGATGAGCTTGCTGTGACTTAGGTAATGCTCCATAATGGGTAGTGATGCTCGCTTGTACATTGGGCATATCAAACATGTTGGGTCGAGGGAAGGAACGCTTTGGGTAGGTGAGTGCAATGTTTTGCATGGCAGTAGAACAATAATAGGGCATGTTCAACGATTGGGAGAGTTTTTTCTTCTTTTTTTTTATTATTTTTTTTTGCCTCGTCGTAAAGGAGTGACAGTATTTGCCATGCAACCATTATGGTATTATACTGCTCAACGAAAACGTAAAGGCCATGATATTAGTCAAATATCACTTTTATTTAAAAAAAAAAAAGAAGAGAGAGAGAGAGAAAAAGACATGGAAATTTGGTAAGGAAGCCGGCCAGGAGCGGAGGAGAAGTGGCTTATGGGACACGAAAGATCATATATCATGCACGGAGGTTGTAATTTGGCGAAGTCATCAGGGCTCTATACTGCTGATCTAGGTTTGAGTCTGTCCTAATCTGGATTACGGCTAGGCTTCCTCTGATAATAGTCCTTAAAAAAATATTTTAAAAATTCGTAACTGCACAAGTTGTGGATTCTGAGATACTGAAATATAATAAAATATAATTTTTATCTATAAATTAGTAATATGAACATTATGTATTTGCCTTCACTATGTCAAATGTAAACTATAATGGGATCATTAAGGCCGTATTTGGAAGTTTCTTAAATTATAGTATTATAGAAACATTTATTCCTGTCTGTCTCTCTCAATATGAGAACTATGATGGAAGGAACTGGAAGAAGTCAAGGTAAACCCAAATTAGTGGTCCCAACAGGCCCCTTGACTTTACGAGTGCAAGCTGCACTAGATGGTGCCCTCCTCTTTTCGGATTTCAAATTTGCAAGTAATCAGAAGATTTTGGTTGTGAATTGGATCAAATAGTCGCACCCTTTAATCAAAGGTTATGGGTTTGAGACAATGGTTATGAATTTTGGACCCGGCTAATTATTGCGTGGATGGATCTCCCTCCTATTCTCTTAAAATTAGCTAGAATCTATCTAGTCATTAACTAAAGAGTGTCCAAGATAGAGAATGCAAAATTATTGGAGAACTCACTATCCTAGAGAAGATTGAAAGAACTTTAAAATTCTTTCACTAGAGACAGTGCAACCCATCTCAGTTAGTAATAGATGTAAAGTTCAACCGGACTAGTTGCCTTGGAAAAGAAGTTGAAATCTTTACAACCTATTCTTTACTTATTTTATCAGAATTAGTGTTTGGTTGTTTGTTTCATTTTGTGGTAATTTTTTTTTTTGTCTTCAATCTTATCTTGTTTTTTTTATTTTGTACTCTATTTCATTTCTTAATAAAAGTGGTTCGGTTATTCCTGTTTCTTTCTAAAAAGGAACATTTGAGTAAAATAGGGTTTAAAAAAAGTCCATTCAAAACAAAAGTTTAGGTTAAAATTTTATGACTTCTATAAAAGTTTATTACACATCTGAATATAGATCATATAAAATTGTAACTCGTCATATTGAAAACCTGTAAATACATGCAATAACATGATCAAGTGTACATCTAAACATATCCTTTGAAGTGGAACATGAATATCAACTCCAGTAGGGGCCATTTGAAAATCCTACATGACAATGTCCTTGATTTCAGAGTCATTATATGCCGAACTTTTTGAGTTATTGCCTTCAGCTGAAGATTTGCTCCATCATTTGTTTCTAAGGAATAGAGAGTGCTTTTCTGGAAGGAAACAAACGTAGTAGTGAGAGTTTAATTTCTTTCTTAAGACGTTAGGCTCATGCCTTGCGAAGAAAAAGTGATCCTTAGCCCGGGACTTACACGTTTCTTCTTTCTATAACTGTGCCCCTTTGCTAAGAATCATGTAGCCAACAGATGTTGAGCCCTGAACTTGAGTCAAAAAGTGACATCCAGAAAGAGAGGCTCTACTTGCGCATTAGGCCTTTTGATGCTTTACCAATCTTACTAACTCCCACTGTTTAAGAAAACAAAGATGTCATCTTTTGGTAGATTTTGACTTGAATGTTACTCATTTGCTTTGACAAATTGTAACTCAAATAATTGATCACAAACATAATAATACACCATATTCTACATTTTCTTTTATTTTCTTAATTATTTAGGTGCTACAAGCTTGCTCTCATGGTTATATTGGATTAAGATACATCACTTCCTACGGCTATTAGTCTATTATTGTTAGCATGATTTTATGTGATCACATTATTTTAGAGATCACATGCAACACAAAATGTTTCCTTTGTTAACCTGATCCTATAACATTTTCTTGATTAACATTATTCTGTGTCATTTTCTTTTGTTATCATAATTCTATATCAGTTAATATTATTTCTTTGTATGGAGTCTGTATATTATTATATATATCCTTTGAAATGTATTGAATACGATGAAATAGAGATAATAAAAGCCTTATTTCTCTCTCTTTCTCTTTTGTTTTTCTCTTCTTGCGTAAATATTCTAACATAATATCGAGCCAAACTTAATATGCCATGGTCATATCTTCTATCTTTGCTGTGGCCATTGCTGCTGATCTATCAATCCCTGATTTCCTGCAGATCCTCTATTTTCAATGGACTTGCAAATCATCTATTTTTTAGCAGATTAATATCCGAAAATCTTTACTTTTTACTTTAGATGAATCCACAACTTTCTCTATCACTTTTCTCCTCAGCTTTCGATCTTCGGTTGTCTCTCCTTATCATCATTTGGTAAATTTTTCTTCATCATTGCCTTCGATTGCCTTCTCTTGGAGCACCAGTTTCTTTTACGTAGTGTTTTTATCTACAAGGATCATCGGCCTTCAGCCATCTTCTCTTTGAGTGCCAATCTTCTCTTCTATAGTGTTTTTGTCTGCGAGAATCATTAGCCTATGGCTGCCTTCTCTTTCAATGCCGATTTTCTCTCTTGTGATATTTTTGTCAACAAAAATTATCAATCTTCAACTGCCTTCTTTTTGAGCGCCAGTCTTATTACAACCACTATCTTTTGTATCTTCTCACAGTCATGTTATCTAAATCAGCCACACTAGTAGACATGTTAATTTATCATTCATGCTAGATTTTAAGAACATTCATAATTTAGTCTCTAAACTTAAGTTGGCACCTACAGGGTGTTAGCATGATTTTAGGTGATCACATGATAATTCATAATATTTTTTGTTGATGTGATCCCATAATATTTTCTTTATTAACATTATTCTATATTATTTTCTGTTTTTAGCATGATTCTGTATCAGCTAATTAATATTATTTTCTTGTATTGAGTTTGTGTATGAGTATGTATAACCCCTCAGATGTACCAAATGCAATCGAAATAGAGATAATAAAGCCTCTACTTCTCTTTCTTTCTCTCTCATATTACTCTTCTTCCATAAATATTTTAACAATTACATAGCTCATATGTCAAACTGGAGATTGCTTCAGGACAAGCACATCCAAACACTAGATATATCTATCCTTTGATGGTATTGAGGATGCTTTATCATGAAAAGCCGACTATCACATGTTTTTTCTTTTTGTAGATGATGAAGCTTATATTATAATAGGAAACATAGACAGAGTATATATATTACAAAATGTAGCAGGTAGCTTCCCATCTCAGCAAGAAACCAACCCATATCAGAACATAGCCCATACAATATGAAGCTGAAAATTCCCAGAAACCGGTAGCTCTGGTTAAGCATTAAAGTATATATCCTGCTCCTAGGATAAACTTCGCACATAGGCTCTGCAAAATTAAAGATAAACAACCAAAGGCAATGAACCAGCGCCCCATATCTATGATGCTGCAGTGAATATGAAGAGTTTGACGGTATGTATACATTGTAAATTCTTTTAGGAAATCCAACCGCTACATGCACTCCCACTGTTTGGGTAACAATTAACCTACATCTAACATGACTGACGATTATGAACAATGAGGCATTTAACACTATATGACCCGCCATGCTAGTGAGGAAAAATGTCAATGCAATCATGATGAGTACATATAGTCCCCTTAATATTGTAACTTCCTATCAAGATGATATATAAACCATGAAGGCTGAATACTACCAAAGTGATCAAGTGGCCACAGTAAGTTGGAGAAAGATGTAATAGTGAAAGTTACTGAAATCAAACATTGCCCGGCAATCCTATTAACACATGGGATAAAATCAGTTCTTAAGACTTGACCACCGGATGTAGCGGCATCAGCGCGATAAAGTAAGAATTTTTCCCAATAATATGTAATGCATGCCTCAGAGAATGGACATATTAAGTGTAATTTGATGAAGAGCTCCACTTCTACTGATCATTTATCTTTGAAATAACTCCTGTAACACATCATACAATCCACTTTATTGAAGTATAAGATATCTGAAATACTTCATGAAGCAACACATAATGATGTTGGAGTGGATATGTGCAGCAAAAAGGAAGGGCTGTGATGGTAATGAAAAACACTGCAAATTCATATTTAAATAGCCAGGATCAAAAGAAACTTTGAGTTCCACTAGCCCCATTCCATGAGTAACCTGTTGCATTTGACACTGCATTTGAAGAACAAAGGCCATAGGCAAAAAATCAGAAAAGTAATAATGCATCAGTTCAGAGTTTTAAAATTTATGAGGCTAGCCCATGATATAACTAGAATTGCGAGTGGCTACTGGCTAGCAAAAAACCACTCCCCAACAATCAGCCTGTAGAATGTCATTGAGCTGAGGAGGTAAAGGGTCGTATCAAGATAAGTTATAGTTCCCAGCCATAGCCATCTCAGCCACATAATCAGCTACTCTATTCCCTTCCGATGAATATGATACACTTTACAATCTGGAGTATTGCTTAGCCACCATTTTATTTCAATAAATAGGATACTGTGAACTATGATGCTTACCATTAGAATTTAGCCAATTAACTACTGTGGCAGAGTCTCCCTCCAAAACAATACTGTGCCTAAAATTTTGTGCGAGCGACCAATAAATCCAGCCATGTTGCAATTAATTCTGCATATGGCACAGAGAGTGAAAGAAACTATTTGCCACCCACACCAAGCAACATGTCAGAACAATCTCGGATAACAAATCCAGCAGCTACCTTTGTTGGGTAACTGATGCATCAAAGTTTACCTTGATTGCTCCAATGGGAGGGGTTGCCATGAACCATGTATGAACTCTATGGTGATGGGACAGCAGAAAAGCAACTCCAGTGCCATGACAGAGCAATAGATGGTGTCAACCGATTCAAAAGCTTAATATCAGTTATAACTTTCATTAGAAGTTGCTGTGGAAATATTTGCATTTGTTGGAAAATGTGCTCATTGCGAGCCAACCATATGCTGGCTGCAACATAGGCATGCACGGCTCATGTCATAGACTCAACCCTGCTTGTTGATACATATTGTACCAATGCCAGGAGAGATAAAAGAGAAAAGCTCTGTCCACCTATATGTTGTAATGTCGTCCAGCATCTTTCAGCATATGAGCAAAAACAATGACATGCTGGGCATCTTCTTGCACAGTATCACATAGATCACAGAAACTATAACCAACAAAATATTCTCAAAGGCGCTGAAATAGTCATTGAAGAGAGTTGAGATTACCAACTACATCCACTAGGCCTAAACTATTTCAAATGGATAAATAATTTATGGTTCTCATTGCTACTTTAAGTATAGGTCAATTTTAATATCATAAAATGATCATACCTAAGTGGTAGTTTTTGCCTCCCATTTTCATCAAAGAAAGAATAATAAAATGATCACTTCCTTATTTCAAGAGCCATCTTCTTAGTCTTGATCACTGGCTATTTCAGGAACAGGAAATGGATGCTTCGTCATGTTATCCTCATATACTATAATTTTATTCAATATATCAATTTTATTCAACCCTTACTATTTTTATTACTACCCTTACTTTTGTTACTAATCAAATTATATCAATGTGCCCATGGTTGCCAATTCTAGGTTCACACTCTTCTATTTGATCTTATGTAAATTAAGTAGGTTGACTGGGTCTTCTTCTCTGAATAATGTAAGTTTTAGGTTGTTTGTCAGCTAACTTCATCTTATCAACATGCTGATTGGAAGATGTGCTTGTATCTCTGCCTCAAAAATTCCTTCAACAATATTTTGGTCTTGATAACGTGCTGTATCACTTTCCACACGTCACCTTGATTTTGATATTTATGGCATTGCTATTTCTTTCCTTTTAAAAAGGTAAGTAGAAACTATGATAATATCATTAGTTAATTATGTTATGATGATTAATATATTAGTTAGTGCATGTTATGAAAGAAGTTAGATTTAGGATTAGTAGAGAAAATGGAGAATACTAAAGAAAACAAAGAACTTCCATGGTTTAGCTTACAGATTATTTCCACAAATGGAGACGATTATAGAAAGCTCATAATGGTGGAAGAGTACCAAGAAGGAAATATTGCAAAACTCAATCTTGGCAGCACTTGAAAGCCACAAAATAAAGAGATAATCCTAAAATCTAGAAACGGCAAAAATACACATATATGAACATCTTAAAGGTTCAAGATGGAAACCTTTCCAGGTCTTATTGGATACAAGATACGCTTTAACAAGTAAGAATACGATAAGGAATTTATAATTATCTCTTTCACCTAAAGTAGTTCTAGTAGTCTTTATATATGAGTAAATCTCCCGCAATTCTAACAACAGCACAACAACATTCCATTGGAACCAACAATGGAGAATGGATGTCTATGTAAGCATTAATTAAATGGCCTGTGATAGCATGTTACAAGCCCTACTGAGTAATATTTTATAGATCTAGCACTTCGATCTCACCATTTGCAGGTTTTCAAAAGGTCTTAAAACATTTCCTAATTTGATATACCTACTCCTACCGTCACAATCCATGGTCATCTTAATCGGCCAAGATAACCTCTGAATCTAATATAGAAGAAGAATGTTGATCAAGGGTATGGAGGTCGACAAATTCAAAGTTGCTTTGTCATAGCCAAAGCCCATCCAATTTGGAGTTCCATAATACTCTTCTAACCACTCATTACAGAACTCATATAAGTCATTATCATGTAATTGTCAAATCCTTTAATTTCACAGCCGAAAATCATGGTCAAATTTTGTTATATTGATCAATCTTTGGTCATACGTCATATATATATAATAAATGAACTTTTGTCAACAAGGAAGCAAAGCAAAGCAAAACAGCAATTCTTCTCCTAATAACTTGTATGGCAAATATTTGTGGCCAAGAATACTGTTGAAAAATAGAGACGGAAGAAGAGAGATAAGGAAGAGAGGAAGATGGGATTTCGAAGGAATGAGGAATTGATTTCCTCTAGGATCTATATGATCTCTTTTATTAATTTTTAGAACTTCAATTTAAGAATTTTACAACTATATACAACCATTATTCCCCCTAATAAGGAAGATTACATTCCCAATTAGAGGGATCTACAGCTCATAGGGATCTACAGCTCATTTCAACACTCCCCCTCAAGATGGGTTATAGATATCATAAATATCTATCTTATCACAAATAAATGAAAAAGACTGTGAATAAATCTTTTGTCAAAATGCCTGCCAGCTGACTAACCGATCAGGCATACCAATGATTTTGGCATCAAGCTTCTCCTTGATAAAATGTCGATCAATCTCAATGTGTTTTGTCCGATCATGCTGAACTGGATTATTAGCAATATTGATCGCTGCCTTATTGTCACAATACAGCATAAGGGGCGACAATCAGTAAAGACCTAGTTCCAATAATAAGATCCGCAATCATAAAATCTCACACACATCATTTGCCATAGCTCGATACTCTGCCTCTGCGGTAGATCGAGCAACCACATTCTGTTTCTTACTTCGCCAATTAACTAGGTTATCTCCAACAAAATACAGTAACCTGAAGTAGAGCGACGGTCATCAAGTGACCCAGCCCAGTTAGCATCTATATAGCACTCTACCCGTAAGTTGCCATGACAAGAATAAACAAACCATGGCCATGACAGCTTTTGAGATATCGGAGTATCTGTATCACAGCATCCATATGAATAGAACGTGGGTCATTATAAACTGACTTACCACACTAACGGCGAAAGCAATATCCAGTCGTGTATGAGACAGATAAATCAAATGCCATACCAATCGTTAATAACATTCTCGATCAACAAGAACACCGGCATCAGCTACTAGTCGATGATTTTGCTCAATAGGAGTGACAATAGGTCGATATCCCAACATACCGATCTTTGTAAGAAGATCCAAAATATATTTTCTTTGGGAGAGAAAAATTCTTTTTGAAGAACGGGCAACCTCTATCCCAAGAAAATATCGAAGATGTCCAAGATTCTTCACCTCAAATACCTGTGCCAACTGATCCTTCAAACGAAGTATCTCCTTAGAATCATTTCTTGTGGCCATAATATCGTCAACATAGACAATCAAACAGCAATCTTACCCCTGTTGTGTCGAAAGAAGAGTGTGTGATCAGCATTGCTCTGTTTATACCCCATCTGAATAATTGCCTGCCGGAAGCGATCGAACCAAGCATGAGGTGACTGCTTCAGACCATAAAGAGAACGTTGTAACCGACATACTTTGCTCGCTATTTGAGCAGTAGCAAACCCTGGTGGAATATCCATATACACCTCCTCCTGAAGTTTTTTATGAACAAAAGCATTCTTTACATTGAGCTGGAACAGATCCTATTCAAAGTTAGTAGCACACCATATAAGGGTCCTTTAGAGTTTATTTTTACAACGGATGCAAAAGTTTCATCATAATCGATGCCATAAGTCTGTGTATACCTTTTTACTACCAAACGAGCTTTGTAACATTCAACAGTACCCTCAAGTGTGTGCTTAACTGTGAAAATCCATTTACATCTCACAGTTTGTTTTCCGACTGGCAAAGATACAAGTTCCAATGTATTATTTTTTTCTAGTGCTCGTATCTCCTCAAGCATGGTGGCTTTCCACTTAGGATCTTCCTTAGCAACCTTCCAATTCTCGGATATGGAGATAGAAGATAGAGAAGCTATGAAACTCTGATAAGATAGGGAGAGAGACTTATAGGATACAAAGTTAGTGATGTCATGTTTATACCCCACTCCATCCTTAAGTCGAGCGAGAATACCAGCATGATGAGTAGGCTTACATAAAGCAATAAGAATATTTAAATCATCATTATCTAATATAAAATGAATGGGAGACACGGGGGAATTACCATTCATCTTGGAAGGGGATGTAAAAGATGAAGCTGTTGGGATAGAAGAGGAAGACCTGGAGACTGAAGAATGCGCAATAGGCTCTGAAAGGAAAAGTGAAATAGATGAATCTGGAGTAACAGGCTGTGACATAGACTCAGATGCTTCCCCTTGAGTGTCAGAGCCAGCAGAATTAAGCTCTCCAGCAGAACTAGGATCAGAACTAGGTTCTCCCTGAGTGTCTCCAGCAGAACTAGCCTCAGAACTAGGTTCTTCCTGAGTGTTAGAACCACCATCTGTAGTAGTAGAACCGCCAACATCCATAGTAATAGGACCCCCTTCAGTAGAAAACTCCCCCTCTCGACCATCACCAGAGGTGACGGAAGAGGATGCAGAAGATATATAGAATGGCTTAGACTCCGAAATGTTACATCCATGCTGATAACAACTTCCACTCTGTTGGACACCAATATTTGTACCCTTTCTGTGTGGAAGAATAGCCTATAAAAATGCACTTGAGGGCATGAGCGTCAAGCTTGCCAATTGAAGGTCGATGATCCCAAACAAACAAACACAACCAAATACCTTGGGGGGAACTATGAAAGAATTAGTTCTCTGCAAGCATTCAAGAGGTGTCTTATAATCCAGAGTTCGAAGAGGCATTCAGTTAATCAGATACGCTGTAGTTAGCACTGCTTCTCTCCATAAAAACTTAGAAACATTCATAGAAAACATCAAACACCTTGTAACTTCAAGCAAGTGCCTATTCTTCCTTTCAGCAACTTCATTTTGAGTAGGTATGTCAACACAGGTAGTTTGATGTATAATACCATTATTATGTGTATACTCCTCAAATTCTTTATTAAGATACTCTGTCCCATTATCAGAGCGAAAAATCTTAAAAGTTGCTCTATATTGAGTACCAATCATTTTATGAAAATCTTTAAATGACTGAAACACTTCACTTTTATTTTCAATAATAAATCCAAGTGCAACAATTGAAACAATCAATAAAAGTAATGAACCACTGATGATCAAAAATGGCAATGATCCCACAAGGTCCCCACACATTAGAGCAAACTACCTCAAATATTGTTTTACTACGTAGGCCAGAGCTTGGATAAGTACTTCTAGTATGTTTAGCTAGTTCACAGGCATCACAAACTAGCTTCTCTTTATTATATGATTCAAAAGTAGTTGAAAACATACGAGCTAAGAGAGTAAATGGAAGATGACCAAGCCTACGGTGTTGGAGTAATAAGTCTCTCTCTTGTGAAGATGACACTATCAAACTGATCTCTGAGTAGCCTCTGAAAACTCCTTCCTCCAAATAGTAGAGCCCATTACGCATTATACCAGTCCCAAATTTTTCTGTCCTTGGCTCCCGAAAGACACAATGTGTTTTGAAAAAAGTTACGGCACAATCAAGATCATTTGTAATAGCATTAATAGATAGGAGATTGATAGAAAATCTAGGGACATGTAGAATATATGATAAGGATAATTCGAAAGTGCATTGGATAGATCCTTTTTCAGAAATAGAGACAAAAGAGCCATCAGCAAGACGAACTTTATTACGATCGGAACAGAAATATAAGATACAAAATTTCTAAAGGATCCAGTCATATGATTGGATGCTCCAGAGTCAACTACCCATGAAAAAGAGTTACTACAGCTGAGAGCATGAACTTGATCACTGATACCTGTTTAGGCAAAATTACTTTGATAGAGAGAACTAGTTGGTTGATCTGGAGAATCTTCTGTGGAAGCATTGCTTTCAGAAATATTTATAATAGATCTGAATTTCTCCAGAAGTTGTATTTCTTCGACTGATAATTTTCTCATAGAAGAAAAATGAGCCTGATTATGCTGGCCTTGGCCTCTACCAGAACGACCACCTCCATGACCACGGCCTCTAGTCGGACGACCATGCAGCTCATAGCAGAAAGCTTTGATGTGGCCCGGCTTATGACAGTGGTCACAAATCTTGACCCCACGAGGTTGAGACTGAATCTCTTGGGCAAAATTGACAGGAGAAGAGCTTTTGAGAGTAATTGGCTGTACCACAAGTGCAAAGCGTATAGCTGTGTTCGTAGAAGAAGACATAGTGGCTAATCAAGTTTCTTCACTGAGAACCAAGAATAGCTTCATCTAGAGTTGGCCACTCCTGTGTACTAAGAATAGAAAGTATCGAAACTCAAACTCTGGGTTAAGCCCATCCAAAAATCTACAAGGTGTTGACGCTCTATCCATTTGCCGAACACATCAACATCACCAAGATGAGTAGGAGTAAAGGGATTATAAAAATCAAAATCATTCCACAACTTCTTTAACTCTCCAACATACTCTGATACAGATTGGGCACCCTGAGTAAGTCTCCGAAGCTCTCGCTGGACCTTATGGGCATGCATATTATTGCCTTTATAGGAATAAGTTGTGACCACGGCCTGCCACAACTCATAAGCATTCGTCAGTGCCTCTACCGTGTGAGCAACACTTGGTACCATAGAGACAAGGAGCCATGCTACCACCCAGGAGTTATTAGAATTCTACTGTCTGACAGCTATCCCATCTTCTTTTGGCCTTTTTTCAGTACCACTTATGAATTCCTCAAGATTGTGAGAATCTAAAATTAAACGAACATGTCGCATCCAACTTAAGTAGGTACCCGACTGATCCATTCAATTTGATCGGATTAACTTCTAGGGTGATCTTTGAAGACTCACCACCCGAGATATGAAACTCCATCATCCTAATCATCAACTTTTTCAAATCCTCCATGGTTAAAGGAGTTTTATCATCCATTACAAAAGAACACTCAAATGATATTCCATAAATAAACAAATGCAATCTTGAGGGAAGAATTTCTCACCAATGATCTGAGATAAACTCAAATGATGAATAAAAAGTATCGAATGCCTACTCGCATGAAAGGCACTTCGACATATCTAGAAACCCCCAAGGAAGATGCTCCATCGTTGCTCCAGAACAAGCCTCAGCATCCTGGGATTGAAGGCACATGTGGTAGTTGCTCCTTAGTTTTTTTTTTTTGTTATTCTTTTTTTTCTTTCTTTCTTTTTTTTCTTCTTTTTCATAGGAAATTAACAGAAGATTTCACTGTTCATCTTCTCATCAGCTTCTTC
>KE505384.1:17591-50463 GCA_000441515.1 Elaeis oleifera
GGATCGCAGATAGCAGGAGGCCATGACCGACGGGATGGATGTCGACGGTGAAGACATCGGTGATGCGGGAGTAACAGGTGGGCTGTCGAGAGTGAAGGACCGGTGCTGCTGGAGACAGAGGATGTGTGCTACACGATCATCACAATGGCGAACGGCGAGGAGGTCAGCGACAGAGGCGGGCGATGGGGTGGATACTGATGGTGAAAGTGTAGGCAATGCGGGACTGAAGGGCGAGGTGCCGGCGCTGAAGATCTCGGTGCCAAAAATCTCGACAGTGCCAGAGAGGAGGCAGACACAAGGAGATTGGCGACGGCAGAGGCTAGGATCGTTGGGTAGAAGGAGAAGACGTTGCAAAGAATCGATGGAGGTTGCAGAGGGATATATAGGTTAAGGCTCTGATACTATGTTGGAAAACAAAGACGAAAGAAGAGAGATAAGGAAGAGAGGAACATGGGATTTCGAAAGAATGAGGAATTGATTTCCTCTAGGATCTATATGATCTCTTTTATTAATTTTCAGAACCTCAATTTAGAAATTTTACAACTATATACAACCATTATTTTCCTCTAATTAGGAAGATTACATTCCCAATTAGAGGGATCTACAGCTCATTTCAATAGATACCCGAGGACTTCCAACTTGTATTAGAACTTGACTTTGGTCCCCAAGGGTTTAAGATTTAGAATTCAAATTGCTACCACTTTTTTCTCCATTTTGATTGATTTAGAACATGGAGACCTGGTTTTCCAAACCAAGTTGGTTGTGAAGCTATGGATTTATTTGGCCTTATAATCCATGGATCACTATTTTTGCTTAGATTGTCCTAAACTTGTTTACATACTTTGTATTCAATTCAATTCAAAGGTAGGCATTTGAATGATATATATAGTTCACAGCTTCAAGTCAACTGCAAGTTGCACACCGAAGTGTCTAGAATTTCGACTTTACGTATTACATGTTGCATTAAGATATTATTAAAATTGAGCAAAAAAAATTGTTATGATATTTCATTCACCAGAATGGCATATATATACAAGAATATGAAGATGCAGAAAATCGAGATCCCATTATTTAGTACAAGAAATAAACAAATTAGGATCCTAAAATTTTAGTGCATATGATACATATTACAGGATTTTTTCAATGCTCCCTAATATGATACATTAGCTAAAAGTTTTTCTGATATTCTCTAATGTTTCTGATATTCTCTAATATGGTTATCAGCTAGAATTAAATCTCTTTGATATTCTCTGATATTTCATGATATTCTCTAATATTAGCTGAAATCTTTCTAATATTTCTTGGTATTCTCTAATAGTTATGATTCTCAAAGTTTATTAATTAAGTTTAGAGTCCTTGTTTAATAGATGGGTTTGGTAATGCTAAAATGATGCAGTGACATTCCAACTACTCTATAGCCATCATGCTTTTATGCCCTAATTTGTCCATTTGGAACCAACTAACCAAGGTTTAAATTGATAGCTTATCTTGGCTATAAAAATGGGCCTAAGCCTCCATCACCGTTCAAATTATGTGTTTTCAAAGCTTCCTATGTATGAATCATGTGGATGTATGACTCTAGTTATGATAATTAAAACACATGAAAAAGCTTATAAATTGAACATGTATATACTTTGTAAATTATAATGTATGCTTTGTACAGAGAATATTCTATTTATACTCTAATTGTCACTATAGGAATAATGAAAATTATCAGCTCAATTTTGCCAATGTTAGGAGAAAGCATCGGTTAAATCCCACATCCATCTACCAATGCTTTTTGTAAGTATTGAAAACAGTGACAAGTTACGATACTTTAAAATGTTGGAAAATTATGATGCTCAAAAGCATCAACGGAAGCTATGAAATATTGTTAAAATTCAAATCCCATATCCACCTACCGATGCTTTTTATAAGTATTGGCAAGTTATGATATTTTAAAGCGTTGGCAAATTACCATGCTAAAAAGCATGGATGAAAATCATTTATCCTTTATCCTCAATCTCCAAATTGATGCCCTAGACTCCTCATCCTCTTCTCTCTCCCGAGCCAACTCCCCTCCTCTGATCCGGTCTCCTCTGATGCGAGCTTTGATCCTCAACATTTGCATGCTCCTCCCCCATCTTCTGACTGCCACCCTTCCGTTCCTTCTGATCTGGCTTCATCCCCAACTTCTAGTGAGCTTTTGATGAGCCATCCTTCTTCTCTTTCGATCTCCTCCGCAAGCCACTCTTGACCATTGGTCAAGGGTTCAAGCTTAGATTTATCATCTTTTTTGAAGGATTCCTTCTAAGACCGAGGTATTATTCGCCCTTCTTCCTTCTTCTTTTTCCACATCTGATCTCGATCCATCCCAAAATCGATGCATTCATTGGATATCATGTGCAATTGGATCTATTTTTGGTTTTGGATTAGTTTTACTTATAAAGTATTTTCCAGTTAATAGAGTCTATTAGAAAGAAACCTAATTCTATATACCATGCTTTTATCTAGGATTTCTTCAGAGCAGAAGCGGCCATTCTCGATCGAAGAGGTGAGGACTTCTTTTCCTCCTTTGTCTCCTCTCTCCCTCTTGTCTACAAAAGTTATACAATTTTTCTAGATTATCTACTGAAAATGAGGTAATCATTAAGTGATTAGAGTATCTTGTTCGTGTTTTGTCTAGATTATCTTGTTCTTGTTTACTAACAATTGATGTTGATGCAATTCTAGGTGGTTTGATGATGTAGAATATGTATACTTTACAAATTATGAAGTATACTTTGTAAAGAGAATATTCTATTTATACCATGTAATGCTTGATTAATTACTTTATATATATATTTCCAATCTTCTTTTAAATAAAAACATAGTAGAAAGGAAGAAGGTATTTTTTTGAGGTTAGTCAAACTTCTAAGAAAAGAACCTTATTTTAGTATAATGTACTGAATAAAATTTAAGTCAACGCATAGAAATATACTAGGACTTGTAATTGGCAAACTGAGTTATATATATCGCGGTTGCATTTGTTCTTCATATGGGAAGTTCTGGATTCGAATCTTGATAGTATTATTCCCAAACAAGTTTTAATGTCAATCTAATTGATGGTGCTCCCACCATTTGATTCAAAAACAAAGTCAAATAACACGATAGAAAATAAGAAGAAGAAGAAACTAATTACCGGAACATTCCTACACTTAAAATAGTATTAGTATAGTACAATTGCTTTATGTTCAGAAGGTGAAGCTAATTAAATGGGACACATACAATGATTGATTCACACCATCTATCATAAACTTCAACTCATGAACACGGCTGAACACATCACGCTATGATGGTTGATATGAAATTTGTAGCTTTTGGCCGGATTTGTATTTGCAAATGATAAAAGGTTGGCAGGTTGGTCATCTAACATATCATTAATTAGTGGCAGGTTCACATTGGTAAATTCTGTTCCTTTTAATCTCCCCTCATACTTTTTATTTTTGGGAACACGTTTGTATATTTCTAAAGCTCAAGGAGGTCTTGGTGTTCTAGATATTGCATTGCTTGGAAGATGGTGGAGATGTCCTAAGTCTAATGGACATCATTGGCTAATTCATGCTATCAATTATAAAAGAAGAATGCTCCTCTGAAGCGCTGATAAAAGCTTCTTGCTTTTAAAAAATAGGGTTCTAATATGGAATATCTTATCTTCTTGGCACAGGTAAAATAACGAAGTTTTGGAAGGATAGATTGCAAAGCTAAATATGTTTCTGAGAATTTTTGACAGCAAAGAGGCTACAGTTTCTGCTTTGGCATTATTCAAAATGGTGCATTTTCCTCTCCAAAAAATAATGATTTTTCAAAAGAAATATTGAAGATCTGAATTTCATAGCATGCTGTATCTTCTTCATTTCATCAGTTCTAGTTTAAATTCAGATAAATGGAGATGAAAAGCTTCACACAGTTTCTTACTGTGAGCTTTTCTTCACAAAGTCCTCAGACTTTAGACTAAATTAATTGGCGTATGGCATCTCTTCTATAACTTAGAAGGTTAAGATTTTTATCCAATAGCTTTGAAATGATTCTTACTATCGATCATTTAAGAAAGAGGCTTTGACTAGCTCTATCAAACTGTCTTCTTTGGCGCTTGCATGAAAAAACTGCTTCTCATATATTTCTCAGGTTCTCTTATTCAAAAAGAATCTGGAGTTACTTCGAGGACAGATTGAAATGGAAAGGCTTACCAGGATCTGTATATTATCTTTTTGGTGTAGAACCAAGAGAGATTGAAACCAAACTGGGATACGTTTGCAGTCGCAATGCCCTCGAAAATCCCAAAGGAAAGGAATACGAGGACAGTGCCAATAGCTGTCAGTTCAGCTGGTTGTTACCTTCCATTCTGAGTCAAAGCTCTCAGATTCAAACATACATCATGATGAATAACCTGCGTGTTCTCAAGAAAACAAGAACATTCGACTTTGTTGCCAAGACCGATTCCCACTCTACAATTCTAAAGTTAAAACCTTCCTTTGAGGCAGGGGCATCTTCTGAATACATGATGTGAAAAATGTTTAATGGTTACGTATGTTCTGCATAGTTTGTCTTGTTTTGTCTTAGATTTCTCGATCATTGCCCATTTTCTTCTCAAAAACAATTACCATTATCTTTTTTTTAAAAAAATCCTATTGTACATTTCTTTTCCTATTGCACTATTTCGAAGGATTTAATTTTCGATATATTTGAGTACCTGAGTTCCATGTAAGCACGTAAAACAATCCTTATCCTTGATCCACTTGACTCGGTCAAAGCATCAATTTTGGTGATGAGGCCATACACAATAAAAGATGATGGCACGATTGATGAGAAATTGAAGGTGACACTTACGAGGCCTTGTGATTAGAATTATTAGCATGTGGACCACTCTGGCGAGGATTGAATAGGGTCCTGAAATAATATTTGTCACATTGAAGCGGAGGATTTGTGTGTTAAACTTTCAAAGGCTCTAAATTGCTTGTATGATATCTGATTAAGATAGTTTTTTTGAAATATATTAAGAAATTTACCGAGTCGCATGCCAAACTTTCAAAAGTCAAAGCACATGCATGACTTCTGAACGGCACACCAAGTGATCAAGAATAAATTTTATCATTTGGATCATGAAACGGACTTATTTATAAAAAAAAAGTGAGAAAGAATCTGACCGGACTTGTCCATCAATCTGGGAATAATTAATTAAGCAATAAAAAAGTCGAAATCTGCATCCCATAAGATTTTTATGTTTCATAATTATTTATTATTCATTTCATGTGAGCAACGTCCTCTTTAAATTAGAAGAGAAATCCAACCAAATTATGTAAAGACATACCTCATTAGTACAAAAGAGCTTTATAACTTAATTTGTTATCGTTAAAAAAAAAGCAGATCTAAACTTTATTTTGTCAATCTTTCTATTTTTTAATACTTTTAAGAGATTTAAATTGAAAAAAATTACTTCCTTCTCCTCAATCACTTCACATTATAAAGTATCGTCACTTTCTTCGTCATCGTACCAATATTGCTACTTACATATACATTTATTACGACCCAGTAAAATTTAGCTACCAGGTCAGTCTGCTTGCTTATATTTAATTCACAAAATTAAATAGAAATTTCCACATTCCAAACCAACCTTCTGAAGAAATCATTGATAAGGACAGCATACTAATACTTCCATTGCAAACTACTGATGTTTATAGTTGCTGTTGAGGTTAGATAGACTACCTGGCAACTACTGTTGATCCAGTACTCACTGTGCGCAGCCGACATACACGACAACTTTCTCACCCATAGCTTGCTCGGTCCTTTGACCGGGAAGGATGGTGCAGCTTACTGCCTTTATACGTTGTCTAAGTTTAAAGAAGAAATGGAAGAAGCGTAAGTGCGACCCACAACTGCCGTAGGGTTTGACCATTTTTTTTCTTCACGTTTGGTTATGTCCTTTGAGCCATACATATATCTCATATTTATCATCATACGTGTTTCTTTGGCAATGTCAATATCCTCATTTGGATAATGCTGCACTCTATTGAAGTCTAGGATTTGGTTACTGAAAAGGTATAGTATTCTAACTAGTTTAATTGGAGTGTCTTTCTTTCCTCCTCCTCCTCCTCTTTTTTTTTTTTTTTTTCAGTAGCAGCAGTAGTAGTAGAATTGGAGTGTCTTTCAATAACAAGTTTGGTTGAAGAGTCGTCCTTAGTATCAGTGCACCCATAAATTATTTACAATACAAGAAGAATATCATCTAAAACTTAGTTTTATGACTGAACTAAGAAAAAGGATAAAGAAATGGACCTGTTTTTATGTGCATGGAACAGAAATAAACCTAGGCATATTTTAACTTCAAAAGACTTGAGCCCAAGCTTAAGCTTTGGCGTACATAACTCAATTCAATCAATCATTTTATGTTACTTTGTAAGAATTCATGGGGACGTCTATTTAGTCCTATATCGATTATTTAATCAAAAGATATTTGATGTTTACACAAAGCCAAAGAACCGAAATAATACTTTCCAACTAATTTTTTTGATAAAATTCTGAATTATTACAAATGGTTTCAAAACTGACCTAATCCATCATAGCCCATATGGATTAAAGTATACTGCAGCAACATTGGTTCATTGAACCGATCATAGTTGATTGTGGTGCTTATGAATAGATTTGCATGAATTTAGATCCTTAGCTTAGTGAAGATACTAAGACTTAAACAAAGAAGTATATGGGAATCTCTGGAGACGTGTATTTAATCCTATATCGATTATTTTTTGCAAAGATTTGGATACTTATATGGACTAAGGAATCCAAATAGTATCTTCCGACAAGCTTTTTTTAGTAAGATTCTAAGTTGTTATAACTTTAATTATGTTGCTCCATATATAAATATGTAAATGTGTAAGTTTGTGCACAAAATTAATATGTACAAATACACATATATATTCTAACTACGCACATATACTTTTTTTTTCTTTTTTTTGCGCACGTGATCAATTCAGATAGAGGTTATATTATAGATGATATTATCCCAATTTAGATGTGTTTATTTCAGATTCAGGGCCACTTCAATCACAAGGATCTAGAATCGGAGCTGACCCAAGTAGCCCTGCTAAACTAATAATATGGAACATAACTTATTGTGTAGAAAGTAAATTTGAAGCAACATGTACAATTACAATTCATAAAACGACAGAGAAACACATGCAAGCTTGGATAAAGTCTATTTGGTATCAACTTGATCGTCTTCCTGATTTGCAAACAACATGATATTAAACTTTTCATCTTAGTGGATATAACAGTACATATCATTATCAAGCACTCCTCTAAATAATGTACATAATATTAATTCTATGATTTATTTCTCTGAGAGAAGAGAATCCCACATACGTAATAATTATTTAGGTCCAGATTCTTGGAGATGCAATTCTTGGGTAGATGTCCGAGCCCTTTAGTTGCTAGGCAGAGGGATAAGACTGCAGGCAATTGATAGCTGACCTGTTTTATATTGGGTTCTTAATCAATAATGTAACCAATATGCAATACAATATTTGTTGTATGAAAAAACATTTCAATGACCATCTTGGTTCATATAAAAATGGCTCCACTTTCTAACAAGAACAGCAACACAAACATAAAAAAAGGGGAAAAAAAAAGAAAAAACGAAAACAAAATCACAAAAAACAAAAGAGAAACAAAACAAAAACAAAAGAAGCACTGAATCATTGCTGAGATGCTGCCAAAGTTGCGACTCTGGAGGCTTGCTTGCTAGACTCGACCCATTGGGTAAACAGGTATTTACTTAAATCCAGTCTGCAAGATGAATTAGCAATGATGCCCTGAAAGGGCTAATTTAGCAGATCTGCTTTCATTTTTCATTACAACAATAAAAACACATCATACAACCCAGATCTCTGTACTATTTCAGAGGTATGCCTCCACTCTTTTACATAAATGGGTAGGATAGATGAGGGTATATATATCCTTCACAAATTCATTCCATGAATTGGCGGTAATAACACAACATCTTCAAATGTCCCAGTGAAAAGAATGCCTACATCATGATCAAGAACAGGCATAAGCAAGAATAGCACTGGGTTTACCTTTCAGAACACTCAATCAGTGGTTGTAGCAATCATAACAAAAAAAGGAGTGATACAGTTTAGCAGCAACATAATCAATAAACACAGTGGCAAAAATAATGCTGGGTTTACTTTTCAATATGGTCTAAAATGGAAGGTTGTGTAGGTGGTTGTGAGGGACAACTAACGGTGGTGTCATGATAGTGTCAGGCTCACAAGGCAAATTGGACAAAAAGTAGGAGCAGTTTTGCTTTGACGCTTGAAATTGCAGTCGTTATTTGATGATTGATGATCAGGATGTGTTTAAATCAAAACATACTATATAAAATTTGGATCACTTCAGATTATATTTTGGAATTGCGTCAGGATGCCTGGTGATCCATATCCAATCTATTTTTTTTACAAAATAGCCAAACCTTTTCAATCTAACTCGTTGCATGTAAACAGACACTTAAGGTCGATTCTAGGTGCTTGTTATCCTAGTTTTCTTAGGACTTAGTTTTCTTATTTGGTTGGTAACTGCTGCTTGGTTTAGTTGTAATAGTTTCAGTTTGTTACAATTATGGTAGAAGATGGTAGGTGCCCATGTGACTGAAGCATATAGGAGTCTTTGTTTGGTAGGTGTAGGCCATTACACTAACCCTGTGATGGATGATATGAAATGAATATTATATAATGATATGAAATGAATATCATACAGAATTTACATAGAAAGATGAAGGTTTGAAGTGAATTATAGAAGCGAGACAGAAGTTAACAAATACATATTAATGACCAGCGACACAGACCAGTCAAAGAGAGGACAAATTATTGCATACACTGGATGCACCACATAGTCATGTGCAAAAATAATAACAGCAGCTCGCGCATCTCAATGCACCACCATAAGAATCAGCGGTCATGATTGGCTATGAGTACAGCCATGCTGGTGCATGCAGTGTAGACAATAATTTCTCCAAAGAGAGAGCAGTTGAATGGATCTCACTGAATTATAGGGAGGAAGCAAGTCTAACCATCTTGTTGTGACTAGTCTGACAAAGTCGGACCTAAGAACCTTTTAGACAGTAACTCCAAGAGATAAACAGATCCAAAAATTCTGAAAATTGATCCAGCACCCAAGAGAAAAACCAAGACACATGAGCATACATGATAATGTCTGAAGCAAACCAAATACTTTTCATTTCTTCTGAAAACTGAAAATCTGATGATAAAAATATCAAACCAAGATGTTTTCTTGCCAGGATACTTTTGAAACAATTGAATATAGATCAGAATATTGGGAGCAGCTGAAAATTAGATATTAGATAACAATCTTGCAATGTTCTTAACTTTGGACCATATACCCCCAAAGTGAGGAAGGGTTTTGTAATCACAAAGAACAGACCATTCATTAAAGAGATGAATTCTTTCAGCTGCAATTTTTTTAATATCGGTAATACTTATTCAGAAATATTCTAGAGTTTCTTTATCTCCAACACACCCAAGCCACGGCTGCAAGAAGCATGAGGATCAGGTTGTTGTCTAATGTTTTCCGAAATAGCTTTCTATACAAATATTGAAAGGGATCGGGTTGAGCTTATGATTGTCAGTTTTTCTACTGAACTCACATCAACCCTTTTTAAGTAAACTCAATTCCAGCCAAAAAAAGGTATGTAGGAATAGCACACCATTCAATTATCCAGCTCATTGATTACTTTTGATACTTATTACTACCTGATTTTCCTCTGATCCCATATGTATTTGATCAAGAAGTTCCAGTCAAAGAATTTAACTATTAAATGTTTATTGACATTACATGAAGATATTTTCTGATCTTACTGAAGACTGGCCAAATTCATCAGCAAGCAGCAAACTCAAAACACAAACATATTGAACTTATAATACAGGTAAGATTGGTCGACATGTCCACCATTGACTTTACAAACAGCGCAGCATCCATAAAAGGCAGTGGGAACCACATTTGTAGGGTTAAGTGGGAAATATTTTCCAACAGAATTACCAGCTGAGCAATGCTACATAGACCACTTCATAAGGCAGATAGATGGAACTACTAACATGATGATAGTCGATTGAATTCACAAAAATAATATTTGAACATCTTTTATGGCCTTCAATTAATATCATGCTACTAAAAAATACATATCATATTAGCCATTCCATGAGCCTTATCTTACAAAAATAGCAAACTCGATTGATGAATCAGCAATTTAAGCTGAAATACCAGAAAGTAGATTAAAGAACAAAAAGGTCTATATGCTTCACCTTCAGCCTAGAATAGCTAGGTATGGTTTTGGCTGGCTTAAAAACACTCACCAGTCATGGCTGAGGTGTATTTTACTCTGCCATCTGAAAAACAAAAGGATAACCCGAATATATTACAAAATTCCACTAAGAAAACACTCACCAGGCCTGCCCTCACCTGGATCTCTGCCAGGTTTCTTTCCATTCTGGTTCTCAATAGATAAATCTATTGAAAAATTCCTGGTTCTTTATACATAAATATATTGCAAAATTCCTGAAACCCACTCTCCTTGTTCATGTTACAGAATATTTCCAACAGCAAAATCTTGCAGTAGATGGTAATCATGCATAGCCAAGTTCACATAATTATTTCCAAGATAAGGAACTAAAACTCATGAAGATCCCATTGTTCTTATACATCTCCAAAGAACTGAAAATCCATGAACATCCCATTGGTCTGATACATCTCCCTTCTTCCTAACTATTTCTCCTGCAAATTTACATAATACAGCTATTATCAGAAACTTAATTCCAGAGAAGAGATGAAATCCTGTACGTATGATCTGAACAATTGATTATTTGGTGGCATGAGCATGACTGCATTCCTCAAACTCGGATTCCAATTCTTCGAGCAACCTGCACAGAAAACCCATGAATAAGATTCCAGACTATCATAGCCTGAAACCAACTTGCCATGCATTAAAGCATTAAGGCTTTTTTTCAGTTGCGAAATATGGTCCTGAAGCACCACCATTCATTAAGAATATGAAATGTTCATGCGAAGAGAAACGAAAGACGAAAGAAAAATGGGGAAGAAACAGGGTTGGCACCATCATACTGCTTAACCATCAGACCACACCAAAACCACGTCAGAGTTAAGAAACCTGAGAACATCTAGCCCTAAAAGAAACCTCGGAGAAAATAACAGGGTTCCAAAAAGAAACAACGGCAGTGTTGATTTGTAAGGAATTCAGGCCAATTATTAAGATATATTAGCTTGGTAAAGAACATAATTTATCCTCCAGTGGACTTAAAAATCTTGTGAGAAATCTCCAAGAAAATCTGCAACATGGATTTCTTCACAACAGAAACTTGCAAAGAGTCTTGGAATCATCATTATATCAAAATCAATGGCATAGTTGTATCCAGCAAACACAGCAGCCAAAGAATTTACGCATGCAACATTTCCTGAGTATCTTAATCATGTGATTGATGAAACCAAGAATTTAGGTCATGAATTAACAATGAAGAGTATGTAAGATACCTCCTTGAAAGAATGGACATCATTGCCCCAAAGCCATGCATCACAACCTGCATCCCTAGCTCCCCATATATCATTCCTTCTATCATCACCAACATGCACTGCTTCCTCAGGTTTTACTCCAAAACTCACAGGCCTTCAAAATATTGTTGGGTTGGGTTTTTCAGCTGCTACCTGTTACAAAGCATTCATAAAATTTTAGAGGAAGTCCAGAAATAAGTAAGATCAAGACCAATAAATTAGCTAGTTTGCAGTGACAAGGACAATAATTTAATATTAGATGGAATGAAAAAAGATCATTAAAGGATACATATTATGTCAATTTATTTGCACGAAATGCATGGTAATATAAATATAAATGGGAATTCACCAACATACATTGTCTTTGTATAAAGCATCTTAATACAGATGAACAATGTAAAGAATTTTAAGGGTGGTTTCATAACTTGGAACTCTAAATGTCAAAAAATCATTATATGTGACCAATGACCACATACACTTACCTATCTATTGTAGGAAGGAATGAATAAGAGGGGGGGCACAAAAAGGCTACTTACCTCGGCTGACACTGCAATTGCATCAAACCAGTGACCACACTTTAGGGCTTGCAACAGAGGTCGTAGGCGGGTGTCAAAATTTGAGACTACAGCTGTTTTCACTCCAGCCTTTCTCAAAGCTTGAAAAACTTCTTCTGCATCAGGATCACAGAGATGCCAAGCCTAGAAACAACACAATAACTGTAAGACCTGACTTGACAGCAAACTTAGATACTATAACTACGTTTCTACATAAGATTCAGCCCACCTTTTCAGTTGTATAGTACTGATATAGCTCTTCAAAGTATTGTAAATCTGAACACCCTGTAGAAGAACTAACTATGACTTGCCAAAAGGGCCTCCCATCAGCCACATACCTGGGAAAAGTCAGACATAAAGAAATCAAAATCTTAATAAGGTAATATCAATGAACTGGACAAAAACACACATTGAAGGAATTGGAGTACAAACAATGTGTTGGGACCATTCAACCAACCCCCAACTCTGACTCTACATCGGCTTTATGAACACAATACTCCAACTAACAATCAGTTAACCGACCGACAGTCGGCTATTATCAACCAACAACGGACAACCACGACGATTCAGTTAATATCCAACTGATGACTATCGGCATATCAGTCATCGCCCGATGCTCATTCGGATCTTCACGACTACCGACCTACTACTATTACCGACATATAGTCAGCTTATCTTCCCACGATCACATAAGGCCAGAATGTGCGAAACCTACACATCTAACCATTATAAACGGTTATCGACTACGTGTCACGGTCATTAGTGGGCATAAACAGCCCATTAACTCCACGATTATGGTCCGATAATTTAACGTCATAAAAAATAGGACCACGTGCTCGACGGTTACATCAGAATCATCTATAAAAAGGAGGTAAATGAACAGCATGGGTAAACAATTCTGGGCTGAAACTCTGCCAATTCAAATATTCTTCATCTGCTGTTCACCACTCCCTGCTGACTTAGGCATCGGATGATCCCCGCCGGACACAATTCCGATCTGTGAAGACTTTGTTTTGCAGGTGCTCTTCACCGGCGACAAGCGACAAAGGATTGGCCGTAACAGATTAGCGTGCCAAGAAGAGGGAAGAATACAATCAACCATGCCAAAAATCAGAGCCCAGCATTCAACAGGTTCAGCGAGGCAGTCTTCCTGTCGGAAAGATGTTCCTCCCCACCTTCAGTGGCAAAGCCCAATTCTTCGCGTCCTATGGTCACAATGGACACACAAATTGCTGCACTCATGCAGCAAATGAAAGTATTAACGAAGGCGGTTCAGAGCCTCCAACAGCAACAAACACAGCAGCAGCAGCCGTCGGTGGAGAAGCCAGTGGCTCATTCCGTGCCATCTAGGCACAGCCGCCGCCCTCTACGGCGCTCATCCTCTTCTCCAGAGCGGCGACCGTCTCGACACTCTCATTGAGACGGACAACCACGTTCTCGGCACTCCCACCGTGCCACCCATCATTTGCGGTGCTCTCCCTCTCTTTCTCATGCACATAGTATCAAGAAAGGGAAAAGGGCGCGGACACCTTCTGCCTCTCCATCTTCAAGCTCTTCAGGGGGTCTACCCCTGGAGTTTCTCAGCAACAACGGCTTGACTATGAACGTAAGTTCAAAGAGATCGATTGCCGACTCGCCCGACTTCAGGTGGAAGGTCAGAAGTCCTCCAACAACTATAACTTCCACACTGCCCAGCATCTCTCTCAGTGTATCTTAGACGAACCGATTCCGTCTCGGTTCAAGATGCCGCAGATGGAGCCATACGACGGTTTCACTGACCCGATCGACCATTTGGAGAGCTATAAGACTCTCATGATGATCCAGGGGGCAACCGACGTCCTCTTATGCATTGGTTTTCCGGCAACTATTCAGAAGACTGCTCGAGCCTGGTATTCTGGGCTTCATCCAGGGAGCATTTCGTGGCCCACTTCAGTACTAGCCGAAGGCCGCCACGAACATCAGACAGTTCCTTCTCAATTAAACAAGGTGAGACAGAGATGTTAAGAGATTTTGTGGCTCGATTTAACACGACCGCCCTTGAGGTCAGAGACCTCAATGAAGATATAGCCATATCGACCATAAAGAGGGATCTGAGGGGATCAAGATTCATCTACTCTCTAGACAAGACTCTCCTTCGGACCTATGCTGAACTTCTAGAGCGCGCGTACAAGTACATTCGCGCGGATGAAGCTGCTTCTGACCGACGCCAAACAGACGGAAAAGATCAGAAGAAAAAACAGAAGAAGAGTGAAGTTCCAGCCGAATCAAGTCGGCCAATTACCAACAAGCGAGCTTCACCTTGACGACGGAGTTCGAAGCCGAATAGCTATGACAGGTATGACTCCTATACTCCTCTTTCTGCTCTCCATGCGCAGATCTTGATGGAGATCGAAGGAGAGGAGTATTTACGACACCCCCGTCAATGAAAGCGCCATCGAGGAGCCGTAACAGAAAAAATACTGTCGGTTCTATCGTGAACACGATCATGATACCGAATAGTGTATCCAGCTCAGGGACGAAATAGAGGCCCTGATTCAACGAGGCTACCTCAGAAAATTCCGACGCGATCGCCCGACTCAACCTCCCACTGACCAACAACCTCAGCCACAAGCTGAGGAGACACTCAACAATCGACCAACGACGGGAGTAATCAATATGATCTTCAAACGACAGAAGAACTGGAGGGCAACTTCCGAAGAAGAGTCGGCGAAGAAACGACAACTCGACAATGTAATTACTTTTTCGGAAGAAGATGTTCGGAGAATACAAACTCTCCATAATGATGCTGTCGTTGTCTCGGCAACGATAGCAAACTATGATGTAAAAAATATTTTAGTGGATAATGGAAGCTCAACAGATGTTCTGTTTTACTCGATTTTTTTCGAATGCGACTACCGACTGATCGACTCAAAAAAGTCTCGATGCCATTAGTCGGTTTCACTGGAGACGCAGTTACCGCGGAAGGAGAAATTACTCTCCCACTAATTGTCGGAACAGATCCACGACAGAATACTGTTCTCTTAACATTCACGATTGTCCGAGTTCCCTCGACTTATAATGCCATACTCGGACGATCTAGTCTCAATGCTCTGAGAGCAATAGTCTCGACATATCATCTGCTAGTCCGATTCCTGACAAAAAATGAAGTCGGAGAAATGCGTGGAGATCAACTTGCCCGACGCTGCTTCCTGATTTCCACACAGAATAATCAACCTAAAAACTCTTTGTCCATTAATAAATTGAATCAAAAAGAAAATGAAAGGGATAAACCAGCCGAGCAATTGATTTCCATCCCACTAAAAGAAGATCCTGAGAAGACGGTCCAAATTGGATCGCAGTTACCTGATCCGAAGCGGCAACAACTAATAAGTCTACTAAGAGCAAACGCCGATATTTTTGCTTGGTCGGCTACTGACATACCAGACATTCCTCCGGAGGTAATAACCCATCGACTAAATATTGATCCAAAGGTTAAGCCGGTGAGACAAAGAAAGATCTTTACTCCCGAAAGGCAGAAGGTCATCGATGAAGAAGTCGACAAGCTCTTGCGGCTAATTTCATTAAAAAAGCAAATTATCTCGATTAGCTTGCCAATGTAATAATGGTGAGAAAGTCAATGAGAAATGAAGAATCTGCATCGACTACACAAATCTAAACGAAGCCTGTCCGAAGGACAGTTTTCTTTGCCAAAGATTGATCAACTAGTTGATGCGACTTCGGGGCACTGACTCTTAAGCTTCATGAACGTCTTTGTAGGCTACAATCAGATTCGGATGGCATCCGAAGATGAAGAGCACACAGCCTTCGTAATCAACAAGGACATTTACTGTTATAAAGTAATGCCGTTCAATTTAAAAAATATCGAAGCGACTTACCAACGGCTAGTTAACAAGATATTCAAGGCGCAAATTGGGCAAAATATGGAAGTCTATGTAGATGATATGCTGGTGAAAAGCCCTCAAACTACTGATCATGTTAAGGATCTGGAAGAAGCTTTCAGTACACTGCGAAGACACCAGATGAAATTAAATCCAACCAAGTGTGCATTTGGAGTAACTTTTAGAAATTTTTAAGATTTCTTGTGTCACAACAAGGAATCGAGGCTAATTTTGAAAAATAAAGCTATCATTAATATGAAGCATCCTAGTTCCAAAAAAGAGATACAGCAGCTGAATGGAAGGATCACCACACTCAACCGATTCATCTCAAGATCGACAAAATATGCTTATCCTTTTTCAAAATCTTGAAGCAAGCAAAAGACTTCTCATGATCAGACGAGTGCTGACAATCCTTTGAAGATCTAAAAAGATATCTGACGTCTCCACCATTGCTTATAAAATCAAAGGTCAGAGAAACTTTGTATCTCTATTTGGCGACTTCGACGGAAGCAGTTAGTTCGGTACTTGTCCAAGAGGATAAAAATCGAATTCAACAACCAATCTACTATACTAGCAAAGTGCTTCATAATGCCGAAGTAAGATATTCAAGAGTGGAGAAGATGATCTACGCTCTAATCATATCATCACAATGATTTCGTCCATATTTTCAAGCACATCCTATTGTCGTCTTGACAGATCAATCGTTGAAGATAATTTTATACCGACCTGATACTTCAAATCGAATGGCAAAGTGGTCAATAAAACTCAGCGAGTTTGATATCCAATATCGCCCACGTCCATCGATGAAGGCACAAATTTTGGCCGATTTCGTCACCGTGTACAATATCTGATAATAATCCTGAAGATGAATCCAACGACAAAATAAAGCAAGCTACAACTCCCAAGCCCGACTGAACGTCAGCATGGGTGCTACATATTGATGGAGCATCTAATGCGCAAGGCAGTAGAGCTGGTCTCATCCTCACCAATTCCGAAGGGTTGTAACCGAATATGCCCTTCGATTCAATTTCGAAACTTCGAATAACCAAACCGAATATGAAGCACTCTTAACCGACTTAAAGATTGCCAAAGAGCTTGATATTGACAACCTGAAGGTCTTCACCAACTCACAGTTGATTGCTGGACAGGTTAAGGGTGAGTTTGAAGCCCGAGACCTTGTTATGATGAAGTATCTTCAGAAGGTGAAAGATCTTACGTCAACTTTAAAGTACTTTGAGATCTTTCACATCCCAAGAACAGAAAATCCCAAGAACAGAAAATACTCGAGCCGATGTACTTTCGCGACTTGCAACCACTTCTTTCAACTCGCTGGATCGGACATTCGTCGAATGTCTTGAACAGCCGAGTGTTAATAAAGTCGAAAAAGTGCTACAGATCAATGATGAACCAAGCTGGATGGACCCGATTATCCAGTACTTGACTGATGGAACTCTACCTACGGATTCCTCAGAAGCTAAACGACTCAGATAGACGGCCTCACAATATATTCTGATGAATGACCAGCTTTATAAGAGGTCGTTCTCTCTTTCCTTACTGAAGTGTTTGAGACTATCAGATGCCAACTATGCACTCAGAGAAGTGAACGAAGAGATTTGTAAAAATCACTTGAAGGGTAAATCTTTGGCTTACAAAACCTTACGACAAGAATATTACTGGCCCATCATGAAGAAAGATGCAGCTGAACTTATCCGAAGGAGTGAACCATGTCAGAAATATACAAATATACAACACCAGCCGGCTAGTCAGTTAACATCAATTGTTGCACCATGATCCTTCGCACAATAAGAAATTGACATACTTGATCCTTTCCCTCTGACATCTAATCAAAGAAAGTTCATAGTAGTTACCATTGATTACTTCACCAAATAGGTGGAAGCTGAACCTCTGGCACAGATCACTGAAAATAAGATGAAAGACTTCATTCAGAAATCAATCACATGCAGATTCGATCTACCACATACCATCATCACCAACAATGATCGACAATTCGACAATCAAAATTTCAAAGAGTTCTGTGCAAAATTTCACATCACGCATAAACTCACATCAGTCGTCCATGCACAATCTAATAGTGAAGTGGAAGTGACAAACCGAACAATCTTGTATGGACTCAAAACCAAACTGAATGAAGCTAAAAGCCTCTGGATGGAAGAACTGTATCCGATTCTATGGGCATACCAAACAACTCCTCGTATACCAATGAGAGAATCGCCATTCAATCTGGCTTATGGAACAGAAACGATGATCCCACTTGAGATCGGATTCTATCAGCAAGAGTGGAATAATACAATGAGTCGAGCAATTCAGAATGTCGGAGAGCCGATCTAGACTTACTTCCAGAAGTCCGACAGCAAGCTCAAGTTCGGATGACAGCATATCGACAAAGAGTAGTCCAGTATTATAATTCAAAAGTTAAGCCGAAGGTCTTCCGTCCAGGAGACTTGGTCCTAAGAAAGACAGAAATCTCAAAGCTTTTGGACCAAAAACAAAAATCTTCAAATTGGGAAAGACCCTACAGAATAATCGAGACACTTAGACCGAACGCATATCGGCTAGAGACTCTTGAGGGAACAACTATTCCTGGAACGTGGAATGCTGACAACCTAAAATATATTATCAATAAAGTTGTTCATATGTACAGTATTCAAAATGAAATATTGAATTTCAGAATCACAAAAGTTTCGACCAACTACAAAATGATATTAGACCGATAAATGGACGGTCAATTTCAATCGATTATATTTCGATTTTCACTGTAAAAACCGACACATCGACTACATCTCGATTTTCACTGTAAAAGCCGATATATCGACTGTATCTCGATACCGACTATATCTCGACTTTTCACTGTAAAAGCTGACTCTAGTCGAACGACTATTTATGCCGACTTAGTTTTAACTAAGTAGAATACTATGCCAATACGATCCAAATCGAATTAGAACTATACCGACTTGACTACGGTCAGTCGAAGGATATTCGACTTGCCACCATTTATCAAACAACTAGACATACTGACTTGACTACGGTCGATCGAAGGATATTCGGCTTATCACCGTTTATCCCAATACTTAAAAGGTAATGTCTATTGATATTCGACTAACAAACAATTCTACAATTACTACTGAACGATTCGACTCGCCGATCGACATTCGATAGTCAAAATATGATTCAACGACATTGCAGATACATAGAGAGAAAAGAGTTGGTACTTTGAAATTTTTCTTTCATTCATTGAAAGAAAGTTAGAAAATTGGACTAACGATCTGATTACAAAATTTCTAATTACAAAAGAAAACAAAAACGCTACACCGATCACCAGTCGTTGTCTTCGTCTCCTTGCTCCGGCGCAGCATCGGTGACTGGAACAGCTTCTGATGCAGTCGATGCGTCGTCTTCGATCGATGCAGCCCTTCTTCGACAGCTTCATCTCTCAAACAAGGAGGAATGATGCTGCCAAGTTCAAGTCTGGATACAATTTTCGACCGCATCTCGACCGTCCTCATACCCAACGCAGTAGGAAGCATATCCACCTTCGAAATTTTTCTTTGAATTCTTCAGAATTTTTGAAGTTCTCGACGGCCAGACTCAGAGCTTCCTTCGTCGATTCTGCTTCAGCTCTCGCGGAGGACGATTCACCATCAGCCAGTGCCAATCTTTCCAAGGTGGCTCGATGCCTTCCGTATTCAGCTTCAAGTTCATCAATGCATCCATCCCTGTCTCACCGAAGTCGATGGATGGAGTGCTTCTTGCTCTTGATCCGTGACTCAAGAGACGAGATATTTTGATGAGCCAACTCAAGTTCGGCTCTGGAAGACTGTAGGTCGGCCGTCATTTGGGAGATCTACTCCTGAAGTTTCTTCTCCCATTCAAATCGCCGCCTGAAGTTGTTCTACGACAGCAGTCTTCTCGACGGTGACGGCCGCCACCTTATCCATCCACGATCGATGAAAGTCGGCAATCTTTCGATAACCGCTCTCTAGATCGTGCATGTCATGCGCCCACTGAAATAGAAGGCAAATCAGATCAGATAAAAAAAAAGAAGAAACTTATCCCGAGTATCATCGGGTAAAAAGAAGAAAACATCTCGACGACAGTCTGGTTCTTCCTATTCTCCCGATCAGTCGAAAGAAGGACAGCTTCGATGAGCTGTCTGACCAATATCGGATTGGCCAAGGCTAACTCACCCTCAGAGATTCGAATGTTGACAAGAGTTGGAAGGCCTGCAGACAACCCGTCATCAGCTAAAGTCGTTGGCACCTTCCCCGATCTTCGATCGGTAGTCCCGCGCTCGAGAATGTCGGAAAGTCGGAGCTTGACTGCACCCGAGAACGTTCCGCTGGAGGAACGACTGGTGCAGCCGCAGATTGTTCGGGTTCGGCCACAACTCCCGCCCCAGTCCAAACCTCTGCTGATGGAGCTACCAATGGTACTACTGCAGCTCCATTGTCTCCTGCCATCCCACCTTCAGCAGACGGCGTCTCAGGAAGTATTGTCGGGGCCAACAACGCCAAAATTGGCTCGAAAATCATCTCCGACAGAATGTCGGACTCCCTTGCCAGTATGGATGGAGTAGCAACCCGACTCTTCTTTAGCGGTCGGAGGCCCAACTTCAACTGCTGCCTTCTTCTTGACAGCGTGCGAGCGGATATCAGCGAACGACACTTGTGTCCTCGGCTGCATGGCTGCAATCAAAACAAGGAATTAGTATAAAATTCAAAAACAAACAAGAAAATAAAGTGACCGACTGTTTATATCTAAAGAAGTGACCAAACTAAGCCTGACATCGTAGAGAGCTTGTTCGGTCATCAGCTCTCATTGCGGTTGAACGGCCATGTCTCTCAATCGGATGAAATCTTCTCGATCATCGACCTCCATCCGACTGTTCTCATTGGGGTCAGTCCTTGGATCATCCCAACACGAAGGAAAGCCCCAGGGAGAAGAAGAAATGAAGAAAAATTGGTTCTTCCATCCATGAATGGACGATGGAAGATCGAAAATGAAAGAAAGATCTTTCTTGGGTTGAAGAACCACCAATCCTTGGCCTTCGAATGAGGACGAAGGGCAAAGAAAGATCGAAAAAGAGAAAGATGAGGAATGATCGGTATAAGATGACACAACAGGGCGAAACTGATGATCAGCTGGATAGAATTCGAAGTCAGCTGAGCAGGGCAGAGGCCGTAGTAGTTAAAAAGATTCCAGACGAACTCTGAAATCGAGAATCGAAGGCCGGCCCGAAGGTCCTCGACATAAATTGCAACCTGACCCGGAGGAGGGAAATTCACCCGACCATCCGAGCCAGGAGCGAAAAGTTGATACTGCTCCAATATACGGTATTGTTTCCGGAGCCGTTCAACGTTGAGCCCAGATAAGGAAGAAGCTTCCATTTTTAGACCCGAAGGAGAGTCGTCGATCGGATTTCCCGACCGACTATCCCGAGAAGAAGTTTTTCTACTAGCCATGAAAAATGAAGAACTAAGAAAAGAAAGAAGAAAACCCGAAGGAGAAGAAAACTCAAGGAAGAAGACAAAGAAACTCAACCTGAAATCAGAGATGGCGCAAGAGACAAAGCCCAAGAGCAACCGGCAGAACCTTCCGCTGTAGAGGACGGTGACAAATGCAAAGTAAAGTCTGATTGAAAGCGACTCCATTTATATAAGATCCCTCAACGATCAGGATGAAATCAGTCAAATCTAAATTTCATCAGATAACAACACGTGACAACATCTAGATCGATCATTGGTCAGACGGTTCGACGCACCTGCTCCCGATCGTGCCACCTCACCATTATCCGCGTGAATAGCTCAGAGCCAATAATATTTTGACACGTGGCCAAATCTATTAATCAGAATTAAATCATCCGACGCCGAATTATCTTTCTGAAACGACGGCTCAATAATGATTTCACAGCTATCAAAACAGCTGGAGATCTCTCGTATTTCAAAAACTCATTAATATCAGTAGCCGAGTCAGGACTCGAGACGATACGTGACAACTCCCTTCGTCCAACGTGATAGACCACGTGATGATATACATGTCAGACCACCTTAGACTTGGGAGTGGGGGCAACTGTTGGGACCATTCAACCGACCCTCAACTCCGACTCTACATCGGCCTTATGAACACAATACTCCGACTAACAATCAGTTAACCGACCGACAATCGGCTATTATCAACCAACAACAAACAACCACGATAATTCAGTTAATATCCGACTGATGACCATCGATATATCAAAATCATCGTCCAATGCTCATTCGGATCTTCACGACTATCGACTAACTACTATTACCGACATATAGTCGGCTTATCTTCCCACAATCACATAAGGCTGCAATGTGCAGAACCTACACATCTAACCGTTATAAATGATTATCGACTACGTGTCACGGTCATTAATAGGCATAAACAGTCTATTAACTCCATGATTATGATCCGATAATTTAGTGTTATAAAAAGCGGGACCACATGCTCGACGGTTACATCAGAATCATCTATAAAAGGGAGATAAATGAACAGTATGGGTAAGACAATTCTGGGCTGAAACTCTGCCAATTCAAATATTCTTCATCTGTTGTTCACCACTCTCTGCTGATTTAGGCATCGGAGGATCCCCACCGGACACAATTTCGGTCTGTGAGGACTTTATTTTACAGGTGCTCTTCACCGGCGACAAGCGACAGGGGATTGTCCGTAACACAATGCATGATGGTATAGATAATATATATTTCAACCTAGATCCAGGTAAAGAGGGAATGATGTGGCATTGCTGTTTACTATCCTATAATCACAACATCAGCCATAACCAATTGGTCCATGTCAGAGTTGTATTATTGAAAGAGAATTCCATTAAGTTATTGGTTATTGAATATTAATTATTAACATCATCCCAGCTCTCTCATTCCCTAATCTCAATCAAATGCGTGCTTCTAAAATAGGCATAATATCTGCCATAGTTTCCAAATCAAGACTTGCAAAAACAAAATAAGAAAACTTCATGGGAGAATATTTTTCAAACAGAATTAGAGGATAGCTTTCTAACCAGAAAGAGATTCCCTGTGAGCATCAATTGAAGATCCCCCATAAAGTGGGTAAAAGGGAAACATTAGTAAAGTCACGTGTAACATACAAGAATATGATAATTCAAGTTCAAAACAGGCTATAAAGTCCAGTAAGTACTCCGGCAAAGAAATGCCTATCAAAAGTTCTTTTCCCCATCCACTGCATAGTGTTACCTAGACAATTGACATAAGTCCCGAAGTGTCTGACATTATAACCTCCAAAAATCTCGACATGGGATGCTTGTGTCGAGAATCAAGATGTTTCCAGATTCTCGAGATGTTTCCAGATAATACAATTTATAAAAGTAAAAAGCAAATATGTAAAAGATGATGACCCCTAGATTTGGTTGACTAGTCAATAGCACTCTAAATTAAAAAATTTACATCCATGCCATCATGGTATATGGTACAATACTTGGCTCGAATTAGTGCGGACCAGTTCTTACTAGGTTGAACTGCTTGAAACCATTCGGTTCTGAGTAGTTTAGCCCGAGAAGGGCCCCATATCAGTTCAAGGTCTCAATAATTAGGGGTGAAAAGGCCTAACGCCCTTCCTCCCTCTATTTCATAGTAAAAGGGGAGAAAGAAAGGGAGAGAGTGGAAGGGCAAGCAAGAGGTCTGATCCATGTATATCCGTTTCTTTTCTTTTTTACTTGTTACAACCCATAAATGAACAGAAATTGACAAAGAAAGGGAAATCATGCCAAAATTTAGTATTTTGATATCATTTCATAATATATCATAGATCTTAGTCAAATCTATCTATGAAATGGTATAACTTTTATGATTTTTGATATTTATTTAATTTTATTAAAATATATGTCAGAAAAATTAATAGAAAATTAAAGGAGACTTTAAGTTCCAACATACAGTATCATGCTCGTAGTCTAGCATGCTATCCATTGTCTATTGTTGACAGCAATTTGATTAATTTTTGGTATGTTGATTGCTTCTTGAATAAAAGCCCAACTTTAAGTAATTCCCAGACTAATTAGATTACTAGTGTTTAATATCGTTATATTTAGTGCTTCCTATCAGAGCCTGAATCTAGCATTCACTGGTTTGGAGATCTTATATCCTAACATAGACGCCCATATTCAGGTTGCCGTCCAGGCCAGTGGGGAGGAGCAACAAGGAATGGATGAGGTGGCTAGGCACAGAGCTAATTTTTTATCCTCACAATACAAAGAGCGTTTCAGATCCAGTTCTGCTATGCCAGATCAAGGTTTAAGGACCCAATCAATCATGGTTCTAGGTGTCAGCAAGATAGCATCCATGTTTGGAGCCTTCGGTGATAGGAAAGGCAAGAAAGTAAGGATATGCAAGGATCAGAGGCAACCACTGTAGAGGCACAAAGCAACAAAGAATCGATAGCATGTTGAAGGACAAGAAGGATATGTGGAGGATTATGGGAAACTGGTTCCATTTTAGCCACTTCCCAGTAAATGCCACAGTTAACACCTATCATCATAACATGATTGACGGCCTCCAAAGGGTCAATCAAGATGTTGATTCACCTAGTCTAATAAGCTACATGATGAGGATAGGGTTGAATTAGAGACTTGGATAGCATCCTCCAAGAACAAGTGGCTCACATATGGATTGACGTTGATGAATGGCAGTTGGTCAAGTCCCACCAAGAGAAGAACTATTAACTTCCTTACATACTGTGACAAGAAGACATTCTTTCACAAGTTAGTTGATAATTTAGATGGAGTACATGACATATGAACAGATTGATGGAGGAGTTTATGGACAAGTAATGACAACGAGGATGTTGTGCAAGTGGTGACTGAACAGAGCGCAATAAAAGAAGACCAATCAATAAGTTGTTGATGCTAAGAAGGCTACAGATTGTTTGGATCCCATTTACCACCTACTACATTGATCTGATTCTCCAGGGCATTGGCAAGCTTCGAAAAGTGAAGTAGGTGGTGGAGACAGCCCAAGCTATCACCAAATTCATATACAGCTGCGCAGGTATTGGCATTGATGAGGAAGTATACTAGGGGAGACATACTAAGTTCAGCAGTTACCCGCTTCCCAATATGCTACATTGCCCTTGACATCTTGATCAAGAATAAGGCAGGTTTGCAAGTCAAGTTCCTCAGCAAGGAGTGGATGCAGAGCTGATACGCCTGTGATAGCATGGAGGAGGACCATATGGAGGGGATAGGGACAAGTCAGCGATTCTGGAAACGAGCCAAGGAATAGTTAAAGATCATCACACCAATTTATCGAGTGCTTCAGGCTGTTGGTACAAGAGATGCCCACAAATGGGCTTCCTCTACCCTATGATGATGATGACCATGGAAGAGATCATATAGGCTGATCCCACGATGATTGCATCAACATCATTTAGGAGAGATGAGATACCCAGATGGGCAACAACATGCATCTAGCTGGTAAGCCAGTATTATTTATTACATATGACTAATAATAACAATCCTATCAAATATAACACAAAACTTGACAGCTTACTACCTCCATACGGTTCCAAGGATGCACATTGGTAAAGGGCTCCTAAGTGCATTGAGGAATGTTATATACAAGATGGAGGATGATGCATTGGTTGCTACCGAACAATAGAAGATGTAAGCATTACCTGATATCAATCACCCATTAAATATTATTAATACATCTTTGATTTGTGAATCTTGCATAATAATACCATAAGTTATATGCATTCTAGACCAAAGAATATAAGGGGGGCAATTGTACATGCTCAGAGGGGTGCAGTTGCTAGTAGAGAAGAAATTTGTTTAGGTACTATCCCACACTAAATCTTGTTCACCTAGTGTGTCAATGCAAACTAATGGTTGGTAAGCAACGTCTGTTTTTATAGCTGCTCCGTAAGATCATATATAATCATATAAAGACATAATCATGATCTATTGTCATATAGATGCTCCATAAGATCTTTTTGCATTTTCCAGTGCTAATATACAGCACATGCAATTCATGTGCTTTAGCTCAGAAAGGGGAATTTACAGACATGGCCTCAATTCTCCGAAGGAAATAGGATAATAGTGCCAAGTTATCAGGCCTTGATTTCCCCTTTCTTGAGACCCCTTAGGATAAACAATAGTACAAAGAATTAAAAACACTGGACTCTAAGCAGGAAGGCCTCAGAGTCTAGCAGGCTCCTCTTGCTGGACTTTGGAGCTTTCCCATTACATAGAGGAAAGAGAAATTCATTGATATGTTCTTTTGATCAAAACAGATACCATTTTTAATTTCACTGAATACAGATTCCGTATTAACAATTAAGAGTTCGCTTTGACATTCAATCTGCCAACATGATTTGAGTTTTGATACAATAATGCAATTGCTAATATCTAGTGTCTTCTTTTATCTAAGTTTAACAACCCAAAGGATCTTTCAACAATTAATTTCCTTGTCTTACATTTTGCACTATCAATGCTCCTCATCTTGTGTCTGACCCTATGGTTTCCCAAGCCTACATGTAATCAACTCGTAGAAAAAAGTAATTTTATATCATTGTGAAATATTCACCGATTTACTAATATATGAATAGCAACAGAATTTAATATTTCTAGTTGTCTCTATGTAATGGGAACTTGGTGGTGGACATGAATTTGGGTTTTATGGTGGTGAAATAGACCTCTGAAAAATGTAAGATGCACAAATGCATAGTCTCAATTACTATAAAAATTTTCCAACAAATTTATACACTTTAAAACAATATACAAAATTAAATACACAACTCCTAAAAATTCTATAATGATTTTGTTCTTTTTTCTCCAGTAATAGAGTTTTTTGCACGGAGACGTGATATTTGGATTCCATCACTCAAGTGTTTGATTCAGAAAGAAGAAAAAAAGTAGACACATCAACACAACATACGGTGATTTTAGGTAATTTATACAAGTTTTCCTTTAAATAATCATTGTGTAGAAGAAAACATTAAAACATATTGTTTGTTAATATCCTTCAATTTTAAATGTTTCCCATCCACACTCCCATATTAGTTTAAGGATATAGCAAACATGACAGTTCACAAGATCGTCATACCAATATTAATGACCAATCTCTAAAAGCATCTATAGACAAACTTTTAGCATCATTATGGCAGGGCAAACTTATTGTGGGTATAATCCAACTCTCCACCAAACTATAAAAACTGCAATGACGTATTCATAAGTATCTAAACATCTGATGCATATCTGACTAAGGATCCTTCAAGCTAAATTCAATGGCCTAGGTGACACAAGTGGCATTCCCCTTGCTGTCAATGGAAATAAAGATATAAATATAAGGAGAAATATCTTGGGCGTGTAGGTTGTCCATGTCTTTTATAAATCCAGGGATTTGCAGCTTTCAAATGTTAATGGAATAAACAGGATTCTTCTCCAACAAGCCTCAGACGCATGAATAATTAGCAGTAATAATATCAGAATTTATAACTGCACAACTAATTTATATATGATGAATATCATCATTCAATGTCCTAAACCACGAGTGGGCATATATTATCGCCTTGAAGAAAATGAACCTTGTAAGTTTGGAAATTGCAAATGAAAGGGCACTGCTGTTTCCAAACAATTTTAAATCTGGCCGCCATCAGCCATATACTGCTAAAATTATTACCATACATATTCAGATCATTCCACAATTCTCCAAACTTATGAATTTCAAAAAATAGGTAAATACTTCTTCACTGAGGAAACATGCTCGGGAAGTTATCAAGGCCCATGACAAGTAAAATTTGCTACAGCATAATAGCTATTGCCCACCATAACTATTTAACAAATAAGCTACACACTTTATTTGTAATTTCATGCATTTTTAAACTGATAAAAAACTATGCCAAGGACTTAGTCGATCTCATTCAACTGTTATTAAATTATAGCAAGTAAAACATCAATTAACATCAAGGAAACTATTAATCATTTACAACATGCAACTTGAAGGACCAATTTGTCCTAGTAAGAGTAAATTAAGCCTAACTCAATGTCCTGCTCTAACAAATGCAGGGAAAAATTATAAATGACACTGTACAGAGGCCACGCATTTCTATAATAATAAGGAAGGCAAATAGCAACTCCTTATTTAATTGGAAAATACTTCTCAATGACACAAATGTAATGACAAAAATCCAATCAATCATGTGTTCCTAGACATTAATTATATAATATAAATCAACGTAGCAAAAGATTGAGAAGAAGAACAAATGCTTTTGGTAATCAGACCTCAAACGAGATCTGCCCCAGGGCTGCTCATAGGCCCAGCGATACCGACTCAATATCTCATCTTCTGAATACTGGACGCCATATTTCTCTCCAAACTTCCTGTAAATCTAAACGCTCCAAAAGAATTGCATTAATCAGCACTAGAACAACAGAACGATCCAAAAAAAGTACACCTGCCTGATCTCTTAGTAAATCTGGTAAGTAGCACACATTTAACACATGGAAACAACAATGTATCTTAAAATATATTGTTAAAAAAAAAAAAATCAAACCTTTAAGAAGCAAACCGACCGAAACACACACACACACACAAACGAAAAAAAAAACCCTACGAAGCCTACCTTGGAGCTAAAATGGTGATGCATGAGTTGTTTAGGAAAGGAGTTGGGCAAAACCTGAGCCATGGGCTGAGAGGGGACGAGGAGGGTGCCGACGGCGTCGACGAGGAGAGCCTTGTGCGTGATCTCTCCATACAAGGCCCTCCTATACTCCAGATACTCCTTCGCACCCACGAAATCCCAGCCACCGCTGCCCCCACCACTCCCGGCGCCGCCACCACCCGGCAGCTGCCGCAACTCCCTCGCCACCACCACCTCGGCCGCGGCCGCCTCGGTGTAGTAGTCCTGGTGGCGGGAGGTGCAATATTTTCTACACAGAGGAGAACCGGTCCCGGCTCTCAGTCTCGCCCAGAGGCGGACGGCGGCCATGAGGGAATCCCTCGTCGGAACCCTAGCCATCGTCCCTTTCGCCTTCGCCGCCGTCGCCTCGGCCTCGTCGCCCGGTGATCTGGGTCGCGCCGCCGGTGGTGCTGCTCCTCGTCTCTGTCATCAGAAAGGAGGGTGGGTTTGAGAGGGGGTGCGGGTTGTCACCAAGTAGAGGCTTTGGAAGTCGGGGGAGGGTGGTGTCAGTTTATTACTTTGTATCTGTGCAGGGTGCAGAGAGAGAGATCTTGTAGTTTTTGACGGGGGAGTTTGGGAGATGTTACGGAAATGCCATGGGGTGGATTAACAGATCAAAATTTTTGGAACAAAAGATAGTGGTTGGATTACTCTCGGGAGAGGAGCAATGATCTATCCATCTCTTGGGAGCCCTCGTTTTAAAGTTTGTCGAGATAAATTTTAATGATAGTATCATGGATGGGAGAGGCGGAGATAGCTTTATTATCTGTGGCTCTAATGATAAATTTTTAGCAGCCGGTGGTTCCCAATCTTCTGTTTCATATGCGAAACTTCATGCTTTCTGTGCAGATGTTATTTTTGTCGGACAGCAATTTCATACGAACGTAAATTTTTTTTGAAGATAATTCTGCCACTGTCATTGCTCGGCTTCAAGAGTGCTAGGCAGCTCGGAGGTCATCATCTTATTCAAAATATTTGAACTTCTCTTCGTCAAGCTGCTGCAGTCAGAGTTCAGCATGTTTATCGAAAGACTAATACTACAGCAAACTGGATGGTGGCTTTTGTTGTAAACCTTTCAATGACTGCATCTAGAGATAGGATTGGGACTGTTCATTGATCTTACGAGATTTTCTATATCTTAATTTTTGAACTATTCTTATATCAAACTGGCGTGACCGTTCATTTGTATCAAGAAGGAAAAGAAGAAAAAAGACAGATAGTGGTTGGAGAGAAGTAACCATCCATGATAACGTGCATGGAACAGGCGAAATGCAAGTATGAGAACCAAGGTATGTTGAACCGGTACCATCGACCATATCGATCGATCGATGGTACGATTCGGTATAGTTTCGTATCGTACCGAACCGACGAAGGCAAATGGACCCGGAAGAAAAAAAAGAGAAATAGAGAGAAATAGAGAGAGAAAAGAGGAAGAAGAAAAGAGAGAGGGAAGAGCCGATGGGCGGCCAAATGGCCTCCAGCTGGCCGTCGTGGTCGTCGGAGGGCACAGTCCACGTGCGCGGCACCGCGGGCATCAAATAGGAGCGGCGCCCTGTTCACAATTTTTTTAAAAAAACCTAGTTTTAAGTGAAGCCGGCAAAAAGAAGAAGAAAGAAAAAGAGAGAGGGAAAAGAGCCGGTGGGGCCGCCGAATGGCCTCCAGCTGGCCATCGTAGTCGTCTTAGAGCGCAGTCCACGCGTGCAGCGCTGCGAGCATCAAATAGGGCGTCGCCCCTGTTTCGCAATTTTTTTAAAAAAATCTAGTTTTAAGTGAAGCCGGCAAATAGTTTGCCGTCTTCACGATTTTTGTATTTTTTTTTAAATCTCTTAAGTCGGCAACTAGGTTGCCCACTTCATAAGTTTAAAACAAAAAAAAAATAAAAAATCAAAACAGACGATCGTCTGTTTCTAAAAAAAGAAAGGGATGGAGCCGCAGAGGGGCTCCGCCTGCTCGATCGCCCTCAGACCGTCGGCGTCAGCTCATCAGCCACCGGGGCCTCGTGACGGAGGCACCGTCAGTCTGGTAGGTCCCTCGCCTCTCCTCCGAGTGCTCTCTCTCTTTTTCGCTATCTTGAAATTCCTATCGGACGATACGAAGCTCGGAAGTCCTACCTCTTTTTCGCTCTTTTGAAAGTCCTATCGAGCGATATGGGGCTCAGAAGCCCTCCGACGGCCGCAGCCGACCACCGTCGGCCTCCGACAGCTCCCACCTCTCTCCCTCTCCTTCTCTCTCTCTTTCTCATTTTTTCTCTTTTTTCTTCTGTACCACCCGTATATCAAATTTATCGATCGAATTGTGTCGATTTTTCATCGATCTGATACGATATGGAGTGTACCGATCGGTTCGGTATGGTATGAAAATCTTGATGAGAACAATTTGAAAGAGAGGACGAAGAGAAAAAGTGATTCTTGCCATTGGATTGGGGGCGGGGTGGAAGATGGAAGAGAAGAGGAGAGAGAGAGAGAGACATCTAATAAATTTATTGAATGATAAAAAGGGCAACAAAAGATGCAGAACGCATGTCTAAATCAAAGTTTGCTTTCTATGATGGTAGAAAATGGAAAGACTTTATTCTGATTTGAACAAGAGAATGTGTGGGGTTGGCCTTAGTCAGGCAAATTTAGATATAGCTCGGTTTGATCAAAAAACTAACTTGATTAAGCTGAATTTCTTCCTTATAATCATATCTTTTGTGGACCTCAATTTATTTGCTTTAGAATTGATTCATAATGATCGGTTGTGATCCCTTCCTTTTTATCAATAAAACAATCAACTTAGGGTGAAATTTAAACAGTGTCTCTTATAATGTTATATAGCTTCAAAGGTTTACATTACAAACCTGCATCATTAACTTTGGTACCAGAGTCATCATTTAGGTTAATATTCCTGTTATAACTTTTGTGTTTTAACATTGACTATTTGGCTAACTAAATATATTTTTTAAATTCAATATCCATTCTAAGTCAGAAGATTTTTTTGTGAGATAATGACATCTAAATGAATAACAACATTGTTTTCTCCATTATCTCTATTACTTTACTAAATGAAGGCAACAGAAAGGATGGCATCCAATAAATTGGAATTACGTTTAGAACTACGTTCATGAATACTAGTTTACTTGCAAAGATTAGCAAACTTCCTTCCCATGTAGCTATATAACTTCCTCTTATTTTTCTTCTAAGAATAGTTAGTCCCATTTTCTTGCCTTGTTATAGTGTGGAGAAAGTCCCAATTATATTTAATCACCAGCTTCAAGTTTGAACAGCCAAGCAACTTAGTATAGTTGCAACATTTGTTTTCACCAATGCTTAGTCCAATGCAACATTTGCAGGAATTAATAATAAATTTTAGATTCTTGATGTGCTATTTTAGGTTGGTGTAGAAGATTAAAGTATCATCTATATATTATAGTAGAGGATACTTTCTATAGTTTGTGATGGTCCTATGCTTGCTATGAGATTGTTAGTCGAAGCAACGCTGAGAATACGATTTAGGATACGGGCAACTACAATGAAAAGAAGTGTTGTTAACAAATTTCCCTGCTTGAGTTCTTTGCTTGATTTGATCCTTTTGTTGGACTCATCGTTGATTATGAGTGCCAACTTGTCAGAGTGAAGCATACCAACAATACAGAGGCACCGTTTGAAGTTGAATCCTCTTGCCTTTAAGGATTCATTCTTTCGAGGATAACAAATTTATGTAAAAATTTATATTTTTTATATAAATATTTTCAATAATATTTAGACAAAAAATAATTTATTCATATTCTTTTAAGCATTAAAAATAATTTAAGAATCTATTTTTCATATTCATTTGTATTACTAGTTTTCTAATAAAATGCTAAGATTTATCCATATTTCTATGTTATCTTTATTATATAAATATTATTATATATAATAATATAGTATCATACATTATATTATAATATATTAGATTTGTATGTTATAATATATAATATTATATAAGATATATTCATAAATATAGATAATATATATTGTACATATAACATAATATAACAAATTATATATATAATAAAATAAATATATATTATAATATAGTATGTAATTAATATAATTTAAGATAATATATTATTCAATTATATTATATTTTATGATAATAATAATATAAGATATTAATATTATATTATAATGATAA
>KE505384.1:90911-101138 GCA_000441515.1 Elaeis oleifera
GATGAATTTTTGGGCTTTAGGCCCAACGGGCCGGTTATCACATAAATGATTATTGATCAAATTTGAAATGGGCCAATATAATCATCAATGCTCATTTTGGAGCTACATATACTATAAATTTATACTTACCAGGAAGCTGGCAGCAACCAAGGTTTTACATCCCAGTGGACGGGGGGTGTCCCAGTTGTCTCATCCCGTTCCTATGAGAAAACGGGATCAAGATGGACTCGAGACACCAAAACCCATCTACATAGGAGAGAAGAAGAAACAAGAAGGAAAAGAAAAAAGAAAAAAAGAATAAGAAAATAAAAAAGAAATGAAGGGAGAAGAAAAGAAAGGAAAAAAAGGAAGATAGAGGAAAGAAGAAAAGAAGAAAGAAAGAAAGAAAAAAGAAGAAGAGAAAGATAGAGGATATCCATCGGGATGCATGACCGAAACTACTGTCGGGATGGGACGGGACAACGGGGCATCCCGTTCTATGGAGAAACCAGGACACCTTTGCCCCACGGGATTTAAAACCTTGCAGCAAACCATGGGTTTCTAATAATTTAGGCAGCATTCATGAAAAGACAATTTTCCAACTTACCAAACTAACAATTCAATAATTTTTTTTCCTTTGACCCCTTTCTCGAGCTACTTGGATCAAAAGACTGAATTATACATGAAAATTCCACTAGCCCGATGCATTAGTTTAGACAAGACACTAAAACATCACTACAAGATATTGTAGCAATATCTTTCAGACCTCTTAGCCAAATTGCACGTAATTGCGAGTTGCCACTACTCACTAAGACATGCAAATGCAGACCATATCCTGACTTGTAGACTTACAGGCCAGGAATGGATCCAATGAAGGACAGAATAAAATTCAGGTCTTGGTTTAGATCTAGTAACTTTGCAGCCAACCTGAACATAATATATCACCATCTGTGTATGAAATTTTATAAAGTGTATATGTCATTTCTTGAAGATTTTTATTTCCTTGTAATGACATTAAGAGAACTGGACCTACCAAATCTTTAATCCCCTTATATATCTTCTTTGAAAACTCAAGCCCTATCCTCCCCTTTATACCTCCTGTTATTGACACCCTTCATAACATTGGCTACCCTGGCCCTTCTTTGTATCATGCCCCTAAGGCCACTAGCCTTTGCATCGGGCTACTCCCAACACTGATTTCCCACACTAAGCCCCGCTTCTCATCTCAAAGTCCCACAAATCACCCTCACCTCCCACCTCCTGTTCTCATGCCACATGTCTCTAATACCTTCTGCCCATCCCTTAGTAACTCTTCATCTCTCTCCCTCTCTTATTTTGACATGTAGGCTTCCACTCATTCTTTGCCCCTTATAATTACTACATAATTTCTTTGATCCCACACCCCTCCTCTTTATTTAAACTCCATCTTCATAAAATCATCCCGCTATTTCACCAGTCACTCATTAGACTGTGCCCTCGAACTATCTCACTTTAAAATTCCTTCTTTATATAAAATTCTTCTAATTTCTCTTCCCTTTTCTTGTTTGACTCTCCTGGCCTCATTTAACATTTATAACCACATGACCCTTCCCCACCACCAGTGACAATAAAGCAATCAAGGCTAACACTAGCACCATCCTGACCTTCAAGAACACTGCCCCAATCCACTCCACCATCCCAAACCCTATTCATATCTGATTTAGAACGAATGAGTGTTTCACATACATATACCTGACTCATAGAAGTGATAGGTCTTAGGAAGTCCTACTTAGACCTAAACCTAACCTAACTCCTATATGATAAGAGTTTTGGTCAGAATTTGGAAGGAAGTTCCAAACCTAGATGGAGGATACTAGACCAAGTAGCACCGCACAATTATATTCCAACCAGTAAACAACAAACTGATATGTTTATCAAAGCTTTGGTTATGAATAATTTTGATTTTTCATCTTCATAGGGTGTAAAGAATGCTGAAGCTCCAAACGGAGCCGCAGGAAAATTTGATTATTTTCAAAATTAAATTCAAATTTAAAATTCAAGTTTAAAATTCAAATTTGAAATCAAACAATCAGTCAATCACCTTGTTGTGATTTGTTGTAAGCTTGTGATAGTTTTCCTCTTTTCGATTATGGGATTTATGGATTAGTACATATTCCACATAATGAAATGAAAACTATAAAATTTCATTATTTCACTGGTATACAGAGATATTCCCTACTAAATTAGTTTCTTAAATAAATTTAGCCATCCTAGGCTCCTAGGGATGCTTTTCTAGTTCATTTCCATTGTCCATATCATATATACATATGTTGTTTAACTAATAGTTGTGTTCTATTTAGAAAAGCTTTCCAAGTCACGTGTTTGCCTTAAAACATAAACCATAGCCTAAAAGTCAAGAGAGGTTTAAATAGCCAAAGGCAAATATGGAGCAAGTCAGAATGAAGAAATATAGCAATGAAACATATCAAGGTCATGCAGAAATAGTTCCAAAGTTAAAATCTTGCATTAAGAGCAAAAGCCAAGCATCAGCAACTCTGGGCATCACCACCACATTGCAAAAGCAACTATGCAGTGGGAGTTCATAGTAGCAACCAAAACAACACAAAAGCTCACATATAACTAAGATAAGAAATTCTATACATTTCAGGAGAACCAAATTGATATGCCATTACCTCATCCTTTAATAAATACTATAACATGTAAAAGAAATTCTACAAAAAGAGTGTTTAGCATTGCATGTGACTGTTGTTCCCAAAGATCTTAAATATAAACTGAGAAGATGTTTTTGATGGTCAATTCATTCTCGTATCAAGAACTAGACAGGTGTTACGAAGAGTACCCTAATCCCTAATAGTTGTAACATGGTATATTTGACAATAAAGTAGACATGTATTTTAAGGTGGCTTTGCTGAAATGGATAATACCATCTTCTCTAATGTTGTTGCAAATTGGAAGTTGAGGCTATCAGTAGAATGACAGCCAAATATGGAATTTTTACTGAAGGTTGTATTGTAAGAAAAAAAAACTATCCCATTTCTTTCCAATGGATTTGAACACTTAGTAGGTGGTTGAAGAAAAACTCCAATGGCTCAATTCATCAATCAAATGTTACTTCTAGAGATATACATAGAAATGAAGTCAAGGACACTTTATTGCTATTGCTACACTCTGTTGGCCTTTGTATCATCTATGTTGAACTACTGGGTGCTTCTCAAGGAGTAAGACACACTACATAGATGAAAGAAACCTTGTTAAAGTATAGATTAAAATGGACTAGAAACTACCGTGGATAGGGCTGTCTAATAAATGAGTTGTTTGTGAGAAGCTTGCGCTAATCTTGAAAACAAGCAAAACGAGATAAAACTTTGAGTTGGAAAATTAGTAAGCAAGCATGAGTTATGTCCAACTTGCTCATGTTTGGCTCAATATAACTCAGGATATAAATATCTAATAATATACAGTATATTATTATTAGTTAACTGCATAAGCATTTCTACATTATAAAGTATTATCAGATAATAATGATATTTACTCAGGAAAGAAGATACAACCATCACATCTTAATCTAATGGCTCCAGATTTTCATATGTTTATCAAGTCTAAAAGTGAAGTTAAACTTTAATGACTAAAGTTTTGGATAAATTTTTGATCTGATTAGGGAGAAGGAAGTAATTCCTTAACCCGCACAAACTCAAATCTCTCAAGAAATTTTAGGAAAAAAAGGAGAGAGACTGACAAAAATAGGGTCTAAGTCAAATTTTCTTTGTTGATGATTCATAAACTGAGAAACACAGGCTCTATGTACAATAGTGAGGATTGCCCTTGCACAATTCGGGCCAGATTCCTCTCCTTGTTCGAATAGAACTAGCTTTCTAAAATAGACAGGACTAGTAGAAATAAACACAATGAAGCTAAAATCCTATAGAAAGTAAATTTCAACTTTGACATCAACTTTGCTTGCTGTCACTCTGCCAAATTCTTCTTGAATTGGAAGATACACTCGGTCAGAGTAAAAAATTTAATTTGACAAGCTTATTTCGGGACCAAACAATGGAAGCTGGACCTTATCATTGGCTGCACCACCCACGTTAGGAGATGGTGCCACATTGTAGATCTCAAACAATTATCTAATTTAATAAAAAAAATCATCGCAATTGGGCGTCTTATGGCCAAGTTAAGGCTTCTAGAATTTTGACATAGGATTCAACTTAACGATGTGGCAGATCGCTTCTAGACCCCATTCAACCCTAAGCTATAGTGGTCAAAGTGGTCTACATCAAGTCTAGTGATCCTCTTGGATCAATTTTCTACTAAAGTAAACTTATTACATACTTCAAAGCACCCTTTTAAGTGTATAACAAAGAAGCCTATATAGTTTTCTCTTACTAGTAGTCTTCTCCTCAATTTTCACTTCTACAGGGAAAACATTTGTATAGTTCGGTTGACTAGAATGTGCTTATCACATCTCCCATTCCATTTGTTTCCTTTCTTTATTTCTTTATTTCCTTTTTAGTGCATCAAAAGATATAATGGAATATCAAAGATCCAGAATTGACCAAATAGCCAAGAATGCATTTGAACATTTTAAATAGCTTGTGACAACAATCAAAATAAATAAGAGATACATCAATAAAAGTATGTTAACTGGCATATATTACAAAAGGGAAGAAAATATAAATAAGAAAGAAAATATTACATGAATAAGATACAAAAAAAATGTATGCAAAACATACCTCTCCATTCTCTTGGAATGTGAAAATATTTCCTATAACAGCCCGTGGGATTGTCTGGAGGAACATAGGGTGGATTCATAGGAAATGGATAAGGAATATTTGTATAGATAGGACAATCAAAACCATGCGTCTGCCAATTTGAAGGAACTGCCTTAACAAAGCACAATCATATCAGAAAGGTCCTCTAGAATAAAAGCATGTGTGCAAGTGTTTAAGCGAAGCGGGAGAGAGAACACAGACTGTGACAATTACTTAATTTACACCCTAATATAGCACAAGTAAACAAGGATTTAATTTTTTATTAAAAAAAGAAACACAATACAGGCTAGTATAGGTCATGAACCAGTATGGCATGTCCCACAGTGCGGGCCTGTATGTTCTTACAATTCAGCCATGACAAGACAGTTCCTGTATTGATATGGGATGATATGGGCCAATACTGGTGGTATATACTAGTCTTGTACTTCGGTTTTATAATTCTTGCTAAGGATGGAGAGTAAAGAAATCCCATTGTATGATTAAGAAAAAAAAAATCAAGACATAGGTTTATAGACTTTAGAAAGATAATAAACAGAAATATTCAAATGATATAGCTACATATTAACAAAAGTGTGTGCATAATGAAATAGCTCGAAATCTATCAATCTTATATTAATTTAATAATCAAAGGACCTGGAATGTTACTTCCAGGTGCTGACATGTTTTGGTCAGTTTGCACCTTCACAAATTGATAGAACAGATAGTACATATATTTTATCAAGAGTATAGAAATGGACCAACTTTACTCAACATTCCAAAAGGCTAATTACATCGTTCATGAAAGCATAAAAACTGAAGAAAAAGGAAAAGGTAAAGCTAAAAGGACCAAAACGAAATAATGAACCACTGGCGGTTCTCTCTCTTTCCGCTAGTTTAACCAATTAAACATTAGCACTAGTCATTTCGTTGCTGATCTTGTTTTCTATGAAACTATCTATATTAAAAGGTATCCATTTTACAAGGATTTACCAGCCCATACTTCTGAAAGTTAACGATTAGGCATGTTTTGCAGCCCTTTCATTTTGCTAAATAATATATTCAACAATTAACATTTTTCTTGAAATTCGAGTTCATCTACTAGGTATTGAACTGCATATTAGAATCAATGAGATCTAGGGAAATTTTAAAGTAATACTATAATAAGTTAAAATACAAAGAAACAACCAACAATGACTTGTATATATAATGGATATTAACAACTTTTAAGTCATGAATACTTGCCTGGTAGTGTTTCCCAAAGAGAATCATCATAACTGCTATCACAAAAGTTTGCTGGAACACTTGTAGGAGAAGAGGCCAAAAGAACTTCCAGTGCCCACTTAAAGACTTTACAAAAGGTAAGCCCTTGACCCAGAAAGCAGCACTCTCAAGGGAAGCAAAAACAGCATCATCATTCCATACAGCTGAATTTGAATTCAGCAAATCCACCTTGCTGCGCTCATACCAATATCTAAGAGATCCTGTTCAGGATAATATAGATCATTGCACAAATAGCTTCAAGACTTTGACTGCATTAGCTGCAGGAAATTTTCTTAATAGAGGTTATTGACTGATATCGGTCAGCACCCTAAGTATTACACAAGGGAACATCCATGACAAAGTCCGGGGCAAAGCTGAACAATGGCAAGATGAGAGACATGGAACACAACAAATTTACAGACATGATGAAAAATGGATACAATGAACTGAAGGAATAGGATCCAGACATACAACTTATTCATTGCTGCACTCAGAGTGAAAAATACTAGCATATCTGTAGTCAGGAATAATCACCACTTTGATACTCAAAAGGAATAGAAGAAATACTGCATATTTCTGTGCAATGTGCAAATGTCAATGGTTTAAATCCATATGACATGTTTATCTGCCCACATCTAGAAATGGACTCTGCAATATAAAATCCAGTCCAGATTCACTCCTCAAGTTTTATGGTCAAAACAAGAAGCCACAGAAGACATCAGCCTATTGAATCATGAATTGTAAATTTTGTTAACAAATAACATGCACACCACATGTCCTTCACAAAAGAATTGTCAAAATATCAAGCTATGATCATGAGGAGTTTACTTAGTTGACCTACTTAAGTAATGGAGAAAAATCTAGCCAAGCTAAAATTTTAGTACATGGAATTGACGTACAGTTGATGTAGAATGGGGTATGCTCACCTTCAACTGAATCATGTGAGTGCAGTGGCACATGTGCATCACGCTTTCTCCACTTGATAAAGGATGGATCTTCCCAAACTCTATGAGAATTATTTAAGGGAGAGAAGGGTCCAACTGGAAAATCCGCAGGCATGGTGACAGAAAATTTGCTCAAGATATGTTCCGACAAAGTAATAGAATATATGTCCTGCATGCAAGCAAAAGAATTAAAACTAAAAAAATAAAAAAAAGTGTCCGTAACTGCCACTGGAACTTATAAAACAGTTTTAACTTCAAGATTTCAGAAATCCCATTGGTGATTTCATATATTGTGTCAAAAATATAGTAGCAAAAAATATTATGCAGTTTCAATTACCCTTTTGCTTTGCATTAAAAACAATATAGAGAAAGAAATTCTCCAAACATGCACCTTTCAAACCCTGGCATTAGCTCTGATAATGTTGATAGTGATCTTAGAAAAAGTGTACCGAAATTGTGAAATGTGTGAAACAAATATTTATAAAGAAATGTTCATGTTGCCATCTGTGACTACTAGAGTACAGAAAAAGACCGTGAAGAAAGATTTCCTTTATATAAATTATGATAAGCTTCACCTAAAGAGCCAACAAAAGAAAAGCAAGGAAAAACAAGGTAAAGAGCGGCTAAGGTCAGACAGACTTATATGGATGGCTGGTTATCTCACTAATATAATGTCTTAGCGACCCCATCCTATCTAAATCCCAGGCCACCTACATTCATGTTACTCTTGATATGGTCAATAGAAAAATTTACAGCATTGTTTCCAAGAAGACAACCCAGAGAACGCAATAGGTTAGGGAAGAAAGTTGCAACTCTTACCATGACCATAACCATCCAGCATTCTTCCAATATTTGGGGTTAGCTTTATTGATCCTCATTTGCCAAGCATTCCTGCTTACAACCAGCTGTAATCTAATTACAGGATTTTCCATATACTTTCTCAAAAGATCTATTCATGTTATGCTATGTCTTCTCTTTTTTCTCGGTCCTTCAGCAGAAATTGAAGTACCCTTCCCATTGTTATAGAAGCCCCCTGAGGTCTGTGTTGTATAATATTTCTACCATCTTAATTTTCCTCCATCATTTTGTTCTTAATTAGTGTAACCATTACAACTCTTTCATTTCTCATGCTATCCTTCCTAATTTCACCATGCATTCATCTTAGCATTCTCATTTTTTGACAGGTTCTAGACCCTTTTTACACTCTAACATTCATAGTCATGCAAACTAGAGGCCTTGAAGCCATTCTATAAACTTTCCTTTAAATCAACAAAGTATTGTAGGTCACATGATATCCCAAAACACCTCTCCTTTTATCAAACCAGCTCTAATTCTATCACACATCTTCATCCATCTCTCCATTATTTCGTATAATAGATCATAGATACCAAACCAATAACTTCATGGTATCTCTTGTCTATCAATATTAATTGAAGTCTCGTCATTGTTCCTGTTTTCATGGAAGTACTCTGCCAAGCAAGTAGCAACTTTTAAGACACTAAAAATATTGCGAACCAAATTCTACAGGGATCTCCCTACTTGGTGCAAATTAATAGATACTTAAAGAGCCATGCAAACATCTGCTCTTTATAACCAGCTACACAATCAAGAAGTCAAGCCACTGAAACATAACTGGCAGCCACTTTTCTATCAGCGATGTCCCCTACAAGGTACAGATTAATCAGATCGGAGAGCCATGATGCCTCCTTGTAACCAGCCACATGATTTAATAAATAGATTTGACAATGCGTAAACAAATTTTCTAAGTATTGCACAAACTCCAGCTAAGACAAGATCAGCAAAATAAACACTAGTAAGTCCTGACTTCAACCCAATTACAATAACCCTCTGTAGAGTGACCACCTGCAGTTTCTGCACACTTCATCCGAAACAATCTCATACCATTTTTCAGAAGAGCTCATCGACTGACTCTTTTTACTCCCGTCCAAGAAAGCCATCTAGAGGGCACAGAGTGTTTTGCAGACTCCAACAAGTTCACAGACAGGAAATCAAAGGATAAAAGTAATATCGATCAAATCCTAGAACAGAGAAGGGGCTAAAAGACAAAGCTATGCACAAGCAAGCCGAAAACACCAGAGATGCTCCTCTCAAAATCCCATCCAAAACAAACGAGAGTATTTCAAAACAGCAATGAAGGTCAAAAACAACAAAATGGCATAAATCTGCGACCAGGAATAAAGAAGACATAACAAAACTCAGGGGGACAAAAAAAAAAAAACAGAAGAAGAATTCCTGAGGCATAAAGAGATCAATAAAGCACCAACAGCTTAAAACTGAAACTAAGTTCCACATCTACCCAATTTAGAATAAATCCAAGATAGAAAGCATAGAAACTCTCCTTAGCAACACATTCAATCTTCCACATTCAGAGCAGATCCCTGTTCATAGCAGCAGTCTATAAAATTAATGAATCAAAACAGAAGTGAATAGTATCATAAAAGCTTCCAAAGCCCCTCTAACTGAAGAAAATGTTTGCCCTAGAAGAGCATCAAGAGATGAAATAATCAAACTAGAACTCTTGCAAGTAAAAGTCCTACAGTTTAATCACAGTTGAAACCTTTCAAGTTTCAACTTCTCCACTGGCATATTCAATATTATTTTTCAGCTTTCCTTCACCAATAACAACATGCTCATAAATCACCCATCAAGGATATGGAAATTCCAGTGATCTCTCTTCTCACTGTTTCATATCCTCGGCACTCTCCACCAAGGTGTCCCACTCTAGATGACACCAACAAATCTATCAAAAAAATCTTCTTCCTTTTGATAAAAGAAGATTGGATCGGATACAGAATTGCAAGAAACCTGTTGAACTGGAAGATGACGGCAGCTGACAACGGACTTCCCAGCACCCGCCGCCTCCTACTTCGGAAATCCACCAGGTTCGGAAGACGATGGATGGATGCAACTGCTGGGTGATGTCATAGAGGCTTAAAAGGATGTCATCGGGTGTGCCAGGTGATTTGTAAATGAAGCGAAGGCCTTTAACCAATAAGGATGTATTACTTATTTTGGGTTTATCCTCCGGTGCATTGGATTCGCAAAGTTTGTAAGTATTAATTACTTCCTGTAATCTATCTCATAATTACCATTTCTAGAGTTTTGTCTTGGGTCACCGGGATGATTTAAGATCACAGCATTTAGTAAGCCATGATCCAGTCATTAAAAATTTCAAATATCCATGAATAATTTATTTAATATTTATAAAATTTAAATTACTGATTATATAATATCAAAATTATCCATAATATAATCCATAAAATATATTTATT
>KE505384.1:101578-112031 GCA_000441515.1 Elaeis oleifera
ATATTACAAATATAATATATATTATCAATATAATATAATATATAATATTGATATGATATATTAACGATATATTGATATACAAATTTTTTGCTAGATTAAAGATATTTTATCTATATATTTTAGTCTAAAATCACTGTCTGGAGATGATCATATATTTCCAACCTTGAAGATATTTAATCCATCACTAAATTTGAGAGTAATTTGAGGAGTATGAATAATTTGAAATCATTGCCATGTAGGATCATTATGATGTAACTAAATATAATGATCTTATCATCTCTGATTTTAGATGGATCATCCCATATCAAATGTCTCTAATAGATATAAGAAAATGACCATCATAACTAGTTATATAAGCGTTGATGTCCTTTATTTGATATGTTTACTGTTTCTAATAAATAATATTTTCAAAGTTAAATTTTTATAAAATTTTACTTTATGAAAGTTATATCATTTTAAAGGAGACTCAGCTATTTAATTTTGTGGTGCCTTTTTTTTTTTTGTCAAGCTAAGAGGTATGTGAGAGGGGCTAATCTACGTTGCAATGTAATCTTGAAAGGGGATTCCAAAACATAGTGTCCTGGATCAATAGTTGGGTAGATTAGAAAGACACCCATCTCATTTATCGCCGATAATATTTAAATGGAGGCCAAGTGTCGTAGACCTTTCTCATGTGGGCGTAGGGTCCTCTTAGAGCCCTCATCTGCCATCACTAGGCACCTTAGGATATTTTAATGATTGATGCGAATAGCTAACGCTTGATGCGGAAACTTCTCCCACGTATATTAAAATATATATATTTTATTAAATAAATGGTGATTTAGACAGCCACATTATTTTCCTTCATATGTTTTTTTTCTGTTGCAATACCATTATAACAGCCATTATCATATTTTTTTATGTTAATATTGAATAACTTCAATCATACAAGGTAGAGCGTATTGATATAACAACCTCTATATCTGCTATAATGATCAATCATAATTTCAAGATATTGTTGTTACTGAAAGTTTGATGCCAACAGTTGATCAAATAGCATAGTAGTTATATGTATCCCTTTAGTTACATTTGTTCATTTGTTTGTTAAATTTGCTCATTGTAGATCACAAAATTGATTTAAAATAATAAATATTTATGAAGCACAAGATGTGACTTAAATTAAAATAAAAATATTGTGACAGGTTGGTTATTTTTTTGATAATAATGGTTGGTTATTTACAAGAAAATTCATCAACGATAAGATTCATTGGTCTTTCAATTTGCACCAACTCTCTTGAACGGAATCAATCTCATCATGCCAAGTCAGCAACACAAACTTTTTGTATGAGAAGCCAAGCCGGAGGGATATACACAACTAAAAAGCATAATACGTTATCTAAATGGCTTCACTATACTTAAGAAGTATTTGATTGGAAGGAGTTAGAGTTTGAAATCAGAATGAAAATGGATGACTCCTCAACCATTTAGTTGAGAGAAGTCCAATTTTAAGATAAAATGAGAATGATCCAATTCCTACTCTCCTCTAAGAATTCAAATTTTAATTCCTATTCCGATTTTCATTTGATTTCGATTCTCAAAGAAATGTTTAGTTCGCAACTGAAATCGGAATTGGAATGAAATTATTATGGGCAGGCCGTGGAGGGACCCCTTTAATAGTCCCATATCGAGCAACTCTGGTGTGCGCATATGCTTAAATAGTGCGGGCTCCCTCTTGCCCACATGAGGCGTCTTTTGCCCAGAGGAATGGAAGGGCAAAACTGTGAGGGACGGCGATCGTAGTTCCCTGTAGCGGGCACGCGCCATCTCAGAGCGGACAATACTTTGCATAGCGGTGGAGGGACGAAAGCTCCATAACCTTGACACGTGTGCACAACAAAAATCATAATGGATTGGAATCAAAATTAGAATGACCAAATCCTCCTAAACGTTTGGTTATGACTGGAATCAGAATTAGAATGAAAATTTGAATCCTTAGAAGAGAGAATGATTGAGTTTTAGATAGATTGGCCATTCCCATCCTGCTCCGAAATAGGAATCAGAATGAAACTCCTCTCTGTCAAATGGTTAGAATGAGAATCATTCATTTCCATTTCAATTCGAGATCCTGACTTCCCTCAACCAGATACCCTCTTGGTCATCTCATGCACTATCCATGATATAACAAGCATTAATCTCCAAGCTTTTAATTGTCCACATATTAGACAAAGAATTGTCAAAATGGTGGCGACGGTAGGCGGGTCTTGTGGATAATCTGCAGACTTCCCGACTATTTTTGTGGCCAGATCTTTAACGAGATTGGGTCCCGCAGAATCCAATAAAAATGGTTAGAGCACAAGAAGTTTATGATAATTTATTCTAGATGCAAAGAATGCCTTCAATGAAGTCCAACAAATAAATGGAATACAGGCAAGCAATTGATTGGATCTTAATTGTTATTTTTTCCTTCCATTAGAATAGATCGATTAAAGATTTGTTTAGGCTCTAGTGGTGCTTCTGTCGCTGCAAGTGGTGTCAGGATCTATAACATGACCATTCTAATGGCAGAATTTCGTGGAGATGGGAAGAACTATCTGATGCTATTCAAACATTGCAAGCATCCAATACTTAGAGAGAGAATTTCAGACTGTTATTAAGATGGCTTTCCGATCTCCTATCGGCTGAAATTAGACTTCACCCTCTACCACTAAATTGCTTGGGTTTGTCACATTCTTTGTTCTTATTTGAGATTTTTCATATATATATATATAAAAAACAATAATACAGCTGATTAGATGGCACCTTATATGACTAATCATACACAATCAAATATTATGGGATTCTGGGATATATCTTCCTATTACATTGTTAAATATTTTGTTTGCTGATTCTCATGGATACACTTATACTTGTTTGGTTTAGTTTATCCTTTTAACCAAAAAAAGAAAAAATCTATAAGGCCGCATTTGTTTCTGACCTCATTGCGTTGCCAAATAAAAAAATATATATATATGATTAATTTATGAGAAAAAGAGAAGTTAACCCCCCAAGTTATGAACTGTGGAGAAGATGGGACTTGAAACCATACATCTTGTATCAATTCAATGCTTTCTATCCTACTGGATTCAGGTTCTTCAAGTAGCTAAATATGCAAGCTAGCTAGCTGATAAATTCTTAGAAATCAAAATGTTATTGCAACCCTTGAACAAGGCATCAGCGTGCATTTATGTAACGTTTCATGCAAATCCCTCTTTTACCATCTCATTTCCTGAATTCATATATCCCAGCTGCATGTAGCATGCCTACACCCTAAACATCCAGAGTGATGAAATCTAGAGAATACATTAACTTATAATCACTAACCGCTATTCTTTTTCCATCTACTGGATGCCTCCTCTATATCTCTCTCTCATTTCCAATGCAGTTGGTACTATCTCTCCCAGGCTGTCGGATTCCTTCTCTTTCTTGGTGCGGGCCAGCCATAAGAATCTTTCCGATATCTCCCTCTTATCTCTTCTCTCTTGCGTTTGATCAACCCATTCTGCAGTTGACTCCTCATTCTCTCTTTGAGGATGTCTAATCGTTTATTCTTTCTCCACCTTTTTTTTCCAAGGCAGTTGTTGTTTTTCAATCATTCAATAGCTACCAATCCAAATTGGGTTTGGGCCTTCCTCTCTTTTTTGGGACAAGTTGAATGAACTCTCGGCTCCACATACTTCACGTGACGGTATGATGGAGATTTTTTTTTTGAAATTCAAATTTAAAATTTGAATGTTCTATTTATACGAGGGAATTTGAATTTTAAATATTGATGGGATGCTAGAAAAAAATTGAAATTTGAATTTTAATGTTGATGGGATGATGGGGCTCCTCTTACTTTTCTACATCTTTTTGTACTCTCTTTCTTATAATAAATTTGTATGAGTTTTCTCTCTTTTTTCATCAAAAAAAAAATCGCTAACTGCCATTCCATCAGCTTGTAATTTCAATTTCTTGACCCATGTAGGCATACAGGTTAAGTACTTGATAGCCGCACACGGAGAAACCTATGGATATGTGCTTCCATTGATTTGTGTTTTAGTGGTAATCTAGCTTCATTCTTAGGATTACCAACAAAATATATAGATTCATATTATGATCTATGAGGATTATTGGACTCAGTATGAACTACTTTAGCCATGATGATGAGTAGAGCTAAATAGCATCCAGGAGCAAAATCCTTCACAACAAAAAGCTGAATCACATACCAAGCTTTAAAATACGTTATGGCCATATGATGTCCGAATAAGATGATCTTTTTTTGAAATTGAATGATTTTTTAAGATCTACAATTTTAAGCCAACCTTCTAAAGGATTAAATCAGACTGAAATTCCATCACTTGGACTGTAAAACGGACTGATCAAATCAAAATTTTTTCCAAATAATATTTGACCAGATATTATTTCCAACCATGAAGAATTAGGTAGAGTGATAGAAGGCAAACTTAATATAGAAGTCAAGATCTATCTACTATAGAATTTTAGTATTTTTATAATTATTCTATTAGTCATATTAATTTTAGAGATCTAGTTCTATTCGAAGTAGAAGAGGTATTCTACTCGAATTGTATAAGGGAGAATCTCTCTAGTATTATAAATAGAGGCTATGTATTTTAAGATGTGGAGAATCAATGAAAGAAAAGGAACGAAACTCTATTTCGTAATTCATTCATTTTCTTCTAATTTTTTTAAGCAATTCGAGTTAAACGGGTTGGAGAAAATATGTTTTTTCCGAGTTAGATCATATTGGTATGAAAATAGACTTCATTTAATATCAAGGCAAGTGATAAAACTCAGGACAGATGACCATCCCAAGTTTTGAATAATTCCCTGAGCAACTTTTGGGCTTCCTCTCTCCCCAACAAAATCGAGAGATGGTTGGAGTAATTAAATCGGTTAGTGACATCCATAGAAAAGGGTATCCTGTACCATAATTTATGCTTAATTCATAAACAAAGCTATAGCATCATATTACAATATCTACTATTCTTCCTTTTTCTTTTTTTTGAAGGGAAATGGAGGAAACAAAAGCTTCCCCCAGCTTTTACAATAAAGTCTATTTGCAAAATAAATTGTCATAAGGTCAGCTCATCAGAGTTTTCTTTTTTTTCTTGAGAGTAGCTCATCAGAGTATTAGAGGCATACAGAAAATAAAGAAAGAACATTAGAGAGGAATCAAGGCACAACTAATACAGGATTCTGATTTAGAAGGAGAGATCCAAGAAGAGATTTGATCCCTTTGTGGCTGACTTTGCCGGTTGGCGCACTCTACTAATTTTAATATACTTAGATATCTAGCTTTGATAATTGCATTCTTTCAGTGCTTTTATTATACTTAATGACCTTCTTCGGAATCATATAATGACATACCAATACTATATGTGTTAATTCCATGTCAATAAATTAATTAATGTTAAGCTTTATCATTTCCAAGTTGGGAGTCTTCGGCATAAAGACTATTTACAAAATAATTGTTATAAGGCCCTCAATAGAGTTTGTTTTTTTTTGTTTTTTTTGTAGATAGAGAGAGGAGCTCATCAGAGTATTAGAAGCACAGAAAACAGAGTAAAACATTAGAGAGGAATCAAGGCACGATCGGTACAGAGTTCTGATTCAGAAGGAGAGGTTCAAGAAGAGATTTGATCCCCTTGTGGCTGACTTTACCGGTGGTCACACTTTACCAATTTTAATGTATTTAGATATCTAGCTTTTATAATTGCATTCTTAGCTTTAATTATTGCATTCTTTCAGTGCTTTTATTGTTATAACTAATTACCTTCTTCGGAATCATATCATGACATACCCAATAGTATATGTGTTAATTCCATGTCAATAATTAATTAATTAACAGCTTTATCATTTCCAAGTTGGAGGTCTTCAGTATAAGACTTGCAAAAATAAATTGTCATAAGGCCCTCATCAGAGTCTTTTTTTTGTTTAGAGAGAGAGAGGGTAGCTCATCAGAGTGTGCCTCTAGAATAAAACATTAGAGAGGAATCAAGGCACAATCAGCACAGGGTTCTGATTCAGAAGGAGAGGTCCAAGAAGAGATTTGATCCCCTTGTGGCTGACTTGACCAGTTGGCACACTCTACTAATTTTAATATATTTAGATATCTAGCTTTGATCATTGCATTCTTTCTGCACTTTTATTATTATACTTAATTCTCTTCTTTGGAATCATATCATGACATACCCAATGGTATATGTGTTAATTCCATGTCAATAATTAATTAATGTTAGGCTTTATGATTTCCAAGTTGGGTGTTTTCAGTCTGTTGCACTTGAGGTGCAGAAATTGGATGGGGTTAAAGCACCACTAGTATCTGCAATATCTACTATTCAAAAGGCAATTTGTCCATATCCCAAAGTCTAACAGTCACACCAAACACTCATATCACTGCAGCAATAGCTATACCTATCCATGCAAGTTCTGTAATTCTAAATTTCATCAAAAGAAAAAAAGAAAAACCTTTCTTGCCACAAAAAATGTTCTATCAAACAAGTTCTACATCCTAAAAATTCCTCAAGCTGATGAGATTCCAAGTCAGTCTAAAGTGAGCCCCTTCAGTTTTCCTTTGACACATCTCAAAAAACATATTTTTATAAGTTGCTGCAAGCTTTCTGATTGGAAGTTCCTGAAGATGAAAGAATTGCATTAATCAAAGTGATGATTATAATACTGAATGATAAAGGAGCATTCCAAGGCCTTTTAAATAGAATTTGGTGCTCCTACAATTCCTTCACTAAATCATCCCCCTTATATGTGTGTGTGTTGAAAACTTAACCATGAACAAAGTTGAACGCTTGCCTTTTTAAATCCTCCACTTTTTGTTTGCACGTAACGCTATTGTTGGAACAAGGTTTAAAGAATTCCTCATGTAATTTAAAAATTAAATAAATCTAACAAAATTTTGTTATAGAAAATTATAAATAACTTATAGAATATTAAGAAATAAAAATAATCAAATCTGGAAGTATGCGAAGTACTATCCTAAGATATATTTCCATTCCTCGTGCAAAAAAATAAAAAAAAAACTATCCTAAATACAATCGGGATCCTCTACTTATGAGTACGATCGTAGAAGAGGTTAATGATGGTTCTTTTAGTATTCAAAAAAATAATCATAGAAAGAATATTTGAAAGAAAAAGTCAGAATAAAGAGATAAAGCAGCTTAGATGGGGTATCTCAAATCAAGTCTCAAGATGGCACTTTTATAGCTATCCAATATGACTGTTATGATCTTTAGATTTCATGGACTATTAAGATCTTTAATAGAAAGCCCAATAATCAGAAATAAAATAAGAATAAATGCATATGATCGTTGGGCTTTCACTGACCCGTTAAGGTTTGTAATTAGAAGCCCAACAGTCAGAAATTAAAAGCATGGTAATGAAGAGGTTAATGGCACTATAAACATTTAAATGGTAAAATTGAAAGATAAAATTAAAATGCTTGGAGAAAAATTCTATTTGAATTCCCTCCAACAATCTCCCACAAAACTCAAAATTTTTCAAAAAATATAAAATATAATAAAAATATAAATTTTAGGATGCTTAAATTATGTAATGGGTAAGGTGTCTTTATAAAGTGTAACCTCACTTAGTGTGAATAGTTTCATCTAAAAGAATTAAAGTAAACCAGATCTTGAACTATATTTCTTTCATTCAGACTTTAACTACCACACATATAGTACAGAATTCTCCATCATAAATCTGTGCATTAATGGTCCTACACATGTATCTTATTTTCATGAGAGTTACTAGAGATAGCTTATATCTCATATCCCTAGTTATGTATAAATACTCTCATATAAATGAACCCTTTCAGGAATGTGTATAGTATTACATCTCGATGACTACCTCTCAAATCTCATTCAAAGATAAACTCTTCTTAATTACTAAATAGGAGCACTAATCATCATGGGATGGGATGAAGTTTATAACTCGTATATCAAATAAACCACATTGCTCCCTGACCAACTAATTAGCTTGTTATTACCATATAGAACCTCCTTCAAGGGATCTCCTATCATAGAAGTTGAGTTTCCACAACTGACAACTGAAAGATCCTTTATAGGTTAAACCACATCTTCCTCGATGACTTCAGGATCTTAATTATGTTTAAACCTTTTGTAAGGTAGATTGATAAAAAAGGACCTCCCCTATAATTTTTGAGGTATACCAAAACTTATGGCATTGACTATATCCTGTAATTATTCTGCCATATTATTAGAATAAAAGAAATAAATAAAAGATATTTCTTTATTACAAGATGCTATTCATCATTTCTTAAAAGATGAGATTTCAATGAATATATTAAAAAAAAAAGGTTTAGTCAAAAGTAACATATGCATTAAAACTCTAGCATGTCCCTTTTATACAACAAATCATTTAAGCCACATTGTTTCATATAACTTCATTCTTTGAGTCATCTACTTGTGAAACTCTTGTTTAAAAAATTAGATCATGTCTTTCTACTACACATTTATAATAATACAGGTAAAATAATAAATACATTTAAGAATAGAAAATATGACAACCGATGGAGTAGTCATGCATGATAATTCTTTATATTCATATTTGGATAGAGAAAAGATAGGTACAACTAATTTGTATTATTTTATTTAAACAAATATGGATGCATGTAATATTTTGTTCGCTTCCATATTTTCTTATAACAAATATGGATTCAAATAGTGTATGTTGTGCCATACAGATAAAAGGAACAATCCGTACTATTGAAAGTGATTCACAAATTATATCTGAAATAAATAGCAAAGTAATAAAATCTATTAATAGGAATATAAAGATAACATCAAATAAATAAAAAATCAAATTATCATGAGGTTTTCAGCAATTAATTGTAGCCGGAACAAATTCAATAACATAATTACAATATAGGATTCATACATTTTAACTTAGTTGTATCTATTTATTTGTTTCAAGCTTATGCTTGCTACTATAAACACCTTCAAACCATCCCTATACCTTCTAATAGCACCATAATTAGGATGAGGAATGTCATCTCTGATGTGAGCATCATTAGTTCTATAGAAGTTTGGCACCAGATTAATAAGGTAGCGCACTCCAATAAATATAGTCGACTAATTACTGGTGAATAATAGAACATAAAATAGCCAAAGTTATAGATCACAATGTTAATGACACCATGAAATGTGCAGGCAATCATATACACATGAATGGAAAGCCATGATTTTTTTCTATGGTACATGAATGGCATATCTTAGACAGCCTAATGCATGCCAGAAAATCATTTCCATGACTTCTTATTCTTACCATGTTGGAGTATCCCTTGAAAAATTTATTTATTTATTGTAGCTCCAAACTAGAAAAGGGCTCCAGAAGAATCCTAGAATAGCAACTTTCTATTTCCATTATAGTAAATTAATTTAGTATTAAACTCAAACCACCTCTAAAGAGATAATAATATAAAAACAATATACGAAGATGAGTTAATGATCTGGCCTCAATGATGAAGAGGAAAATTGATGATTTTGAAATAAATCTGATTTATAAGGATCAAAGACTGGAACCCAAGTACCCAATTATCACATGCTTCCCTCAACATCAGTGAAGAAGCTATAATAATGGAACATCAGGGAAGAAGCTATAATAGTGGACACGCAGTTGAATGAATCAAGCTACTTCTTTAATAAATCCTTCACTCTACACTTGATTTTAGTTGTCCACATACTTCATTAATCTATCAAGTAAGATGTATGGTGCAGTAAACAGTGCATGTTTCCAAATTCTCCTAGTTATTCATATACTTGGGCATGGGATCTCAAACAAGATATACAATACGTATGCCTAAACTAGTAGAGCAACATTGATCGGAAATAGATGGTTAGCATTACTAATCTAAAGACAGTATGCATATATATCTTTTGAACACGTCCATTTTTTTTAATAAACACCGATTATTCATCTCTATCAAGAGATCATCAATGAAAATTTTCAAGCAATGAATACCTAGCACCTTGTTATCTTCTTAATCACAATACAGAGAATTACACCTTAGATTGTTGGAATAAGACTTAAAGAATTCCTGATATGACTTAAAAACTAAACAAAACTAACAAAACTTTGTTGTAAAAAATTATAAATGACTTACAAAACATCGAAATAAAAAATGATCAAATCCAGAAACATGCAAGGCACTACCTTGAGGTATATTCACATCTCTCGAGCAGGAAAAATTGAAAAATCATCCCAAGATATGATCAGGATCCTCCGCTTACGAGCATGACTGTGGAAGAGATTGATGGAGATCCTTTTAGCATCCAAAAATAATCTCAAAGAAAAAAATTTGAAGAGAAAAAGTTAAAAGAAAGAGAGGGAGGACTTACATGGGATATCTCAAATCAGATCTCAAGATGGCCTTTTTATAGCCATCTAATATGACTGTTTGGAC
>KE505384.1:140791-181610 GCA_000441515.1 Elaeis oleifera
GAGAGAGAGAGAGAAAGGAAGGAAAAAATGAAAAGAAAAAAAAGGAAGAGAAATTTACATGCATGAGATGCTTGTAGCAGTGATTTGCAATCTCCTCTGGCTTGTTCTTCCAGCATGCCTCCAGGTCAACTGCCGGCATCATTGATTTGAGAAGATCGAGACCTAATTAAGGTCGCTCCAAGAGTGACATCCGTATCATGGCATCTCCCTCAACTGAAGTCGATGGAGCTACAACAGTCGCGATTAGTTTGCATCCTGGCTCCTTGGGAAGGGGTACAGATCAGGATTCATTCTTCTTCCTCGCCTCAGTTGGTTGACGGGTGGAGGCTCAACCTGAGAGGTACTCTGTGGACCTCGGGAGCATCGCTTCTCTCTAAATTGGCAGGCGAGGGGTGGCAGATAAGGACCGGGATGGTGCCTGGGTGGGAAGAGGCTCTGCCTCCTTGATCCTCTTTGGTACAGGAGCAGCAACGGATGGTCTTGATTGTTCCTTCTTCTTTCGTTCTTCCACTCTATTCAGGTTAAACCTCATTTCTACACCAAAAGGTTATACATTTAGAAAAATATGATAACACAAGAGGAGAAAAAATAAAAAAAATACATCGATCTTACCCCGAGGAGAGTATAAGTTGATACGGGCATCAAATAATGTCTAATCATCAACAAGCTTGGAAAGCTTGGGCGCCTTGGTAGTTATCAAAGTCGAATGAGCCACCTCATCCTTGGGGAGGATTTCAATATTGGAATTGTGCTTGGTATCCGGGTGCCCTCAAGAAGTTCTAAAGCCCTATGGGATAGGAGCTCGGACAAAGAAGAAACGACCTTTCCAGACATGAATGGAGGAAGGTGGACTAGGTCCAAACTTATATTTTTTTCTAGGTGAAAGTACCATCGACCCTTCTCACTTGGATGTCTTTCAAAATAACCAAAGACCTAAACAAAGAAATCCTAAGTTCTATACCTTGGAGTCCATACATTATTATAAACACTATGATCATCCTAATTGCATTTGGGGTTATCTGAGTGGGATGGATCCTATAAAAATCGAAAATATTACAGAAAAAAGAGTGCAATGAAAATCGGAGTTCGGATCGAAGGACTTCATCATAGAAGGCTATACAATCCTCAGGAGGTTCAGAAACTCGACCTTCGGGTCTAGTACTAACATCTCATGCTTATCAGGTATACTGTATTTTTCTCGAAGACTCATCAGGTTCTCCTCAGTCAAAATAGATACCTCTATTTCTGGATCAAGGTAGTCCGTGAGACCACGTATAGGAGATTTCGCACTGCGGTCTGAACTACCCTCATTTGCGGGATTGGTATCCAGATTTTCTAGAGATGATTGTCTATCTCTAAGGCCAATACAGACTGAGTCGATCTAATTTGTGGGTCATCTACAATCTCCTTCTCCTTCGTACCTCTCTTAGACATGATTTTCAAAGAAGGTTCTCTAAAGAAAATGAAGAGGGGAGATGAGAAGGACTAAAAAGGAAGAAGGGCTACTCTATGGTTGAAAAAAATAGATGAGGAAAAGGTCAGTACCTAAGGGAAACAAGCGAAATCCTCTCGAAAGATGAAAAATAGGCCCCTTTTCTCCCTCTCCAACAAGCTTTCACTATTTTCGATGGCCGTTCAACACAGAAAAGTCTCTGAAAATAATCTGACAGTACTTCCACACAATAATAGCATAAATAAACAATGATCGGAGGGCAAAAATCTTTTGTAAGCGAACCAACGGCCTAGATTAACTGGCTTTATTGCTGATTCACGACACTTGATGCCAATCCAACGACTCAGTCAGATGACGGTTGAGCACACCCCCTCCAAGTTTAGCCATGACGTACCGATCCATGCTCAAACTGATAAGCCAATCAGATGTCGACAAATGGCCCACGTTTATTTGGTATTTTCAAACCACCCAATCAAGCAATGATGGCGAGAGATCTGACGGATCGTTTTCTGAAAGATTAGGTCTCTTCATTTGCACCCCAAATATTAAATTTTGATATTATCGAGATGCGGTGCCTTTATATCTGGCGATGGAACCAGTAGGTCATCGAGCACCAGGGGCAAAAACAGAATCCGACTTTCAGTCTAATAAAACCCCGAGGAGGCACGAGTCTGATTTTCAGCCCGAAAAGCCCTATGAGGGCAAGTATGAAGATAAGATCTCCTGGTTGGTGAAATCAGGCCAAAAGATAAGTGTGAAGATAAGATCTTCTAACTGATAAAAATCGGACCGAAAGATAAATATGAAGATAAGATCTCCTGATTGGTAAAAATCGGACCAAAAGATAACTTTGGAGATAAAATCTTCGGGCCGATAAAAATCGGACCAAAAAGCAAGTATGGAGATAAGATCTCCTGATCGATAAATATCGGATCAAAAGATAAGTATAGAGATAAGATCTCTTGATCGATGAGAATCGGACCAAAAGATAAGCATGGAGATAAGATCTCCTGACCGATGAAAATTCAGACCAAAAGGCAAGTATGGAGATAAGATCTCTTAGCCGGTAAAAGTCGAGCCAAAAGGCAAGAATGGAGAGAAGATTTTCTGACTGATAAAATTTGATCTCGATGGCAAAAATCTCGTAAACCGACGAAGACCCAATCTATGGAAGGTAGATGTGAAGATATTTCTACTTTCTAGTTCAATCTGAAAGTTATCACCTCGGACATAGGAAGTGGGGGCAAAGTATTGGTGCACTAAACCAATCCCAAGCCACATGGCATCATCATGTGAGGTCAAGAAACTATCAATCTTGAAGCACCAAATGCGGTGCGCTAACTTGCTGATAAGCAGACTCAGATCAATATTTTACCGACCTGAATTGAGATCCCCTAATATTCTATGTATCCGAGATGACAGGTCTTAACTGATAATAACTGGTCTCTATTTTATCTCGATCTTTTATCGAGGTGAATCACTATATTAGCGACAGTAGTCATCCTGCAAGAGCCTGCCATAATCTCTACAACTAAGTTCAGCTAGCCACGATCTCATGTACGGTTGGTAAATACAATCAGGTATGACCTCACCCCAGCTAATACTTACGTACTTATGATTATTTTCAGCTCACTTACAGATGGCTCTAACCACCTAACAAACTCTTCTAACGGTCTAACAAACTCTGTAACAGCCTCATCAGCCCCTCTATAATAAAGGGTCAGAGATCCTCGATCGGTAAGTTCACAATTCTAGAATTAGGGAAGATGCTGTCGGTGGGAACTTTGCCAATTTTTGAAGAACTCTAAGTTCTCACTCAGTCTGATCTCTCCAGTTCCATTTAAAACCTTTTTTGTGCTCTTTTACTCTTTTCCACCCTTTGTTCTCGAGGCTTGAACCGACTTAGGCATCGGAGGGTTAAGAACCGAAAGATTCTCACTAGATTTTTGACTGATTTTGTAGGATTCCTCGAAGGAGAGTCGGATCGGATCACTATAGCCACTCCAGTCCATTTTTATCTGATCTTCCTCTATTCTAGATTTTGAGCCTCGCAGCAACGTGACCTATTAAGGTCTGTAATTAAGATCCCAACAGTCAAAAACTAAAATATAGTAATGAAGAGATTAATGGCACCATAAACATTTAAATGATAAAATTGAAAGATAAGGTTAAAATGCTTAGAGGAAACTTTAGAAAAATTTTGAACTTTTCTTTTGGATTTCCTCCAACAGTTGTATTTGATGATGTCCTAGAACGTGAAAGTGTGTTTCTTTGATCTAAATGTGGTAAAAACAATAATAATAATTATAATACTAGGAACAGAAAAGAAATCTAATTCGACAGATCATTTTTAGACAAGGTTGACTAATTACATTGTATACCAGGTGAGGACGCATAGAATTGAGAAGGTGCAAATTATTAAAAAAAAAAGAGATGTATCTTCCATATTGAGAAGGTCTCTCTACTGGAACATCTGCTAGCTCCAAGACATGTAGTTGAAGCTCCCTCCTAAGTGATTTTAATTTCTTTCTAAAATCTGAATCAAAATAATGTTCCACCAAAAAGCAAAAGTCATAATTCACAAGAACTCAATGTTAGTAGATGAGACATATTATTCCACTAATAGATTTGAATCAAAAATTAATGTTCCACCAAAAACTCGAGTTCAAAGTTAGTATATGAGACATAATATTCCACTAATAAATCTGAAATGTGTCATTCTGACTAAAATAATAGCAGGATACAAACAAAGAGACAAGGAAAGGTGAAGGTGTTGGTGATATCTCTCATTGGACCACCACATTAAAGACAAAGGCTTCAGAAAGAATGGGAAGGGGAACCAATGGAAATGACTTGAGAAGAAAGTGGCTTAATTAAAGAGATCTTTATGAATCCTTGGTTACAGATCATTCCTATTAAGGAGATCTTAGAGTCTTGAAGTCAAAACAAAATAAAGAAATAAAAAAAGAAGAAGAGCATAGAAAATTAAACCAAAGAATTGCCATATCCACACTAGACGTTCAATAAACAATATTGATGCCACTCTTTTAATAATTCCCCTCACATAATACGTGAAAGGTATGGTAGCGCAAAACAGGCAACAAGTCTTCTATACTCTGCATTGCTTGCATCAAAAAATTACTCTCTACAGTGACAAATATATGCTTTAGCAGAGGCAAAATTTTACACATTCCTTATAGTAAAAGAGAAGGATGACTTCCACTTTCTTACATTAGTCATTTTATTGAGCCCCCAACCTCCACCCAAGAAAAGTTGTTCCCAGTTTATATTGGTCCAAAAATAGTTTCCATATTTTTTGAATTTTGGAAGATTTATCTAGGTTTCAGGCCATGCTTTCCCAAAAGCATATAAACAGTATGGTACAACTCAGGTACTGGAAGGATATAAACAGCATGGTACATTTTGCCTCCACATTGGAACTTGTATGAACTTTTCTGACTCCTCTAAATTACCTTAGAAACTTCACGAAGAGAAGGTGTCGCCTCCTTGGTTTCCTCTTTATTCAACTCCATCCAAGGAAAGCACTCCCAACCCTCTCTCCAATCCACTATTCACCTTTACATTGCCTTTAGATGCTATACCATAAAATATAAGGAGCCTATGAGAAAATATGGGCTTCTACTTTTGTTCTAGAACCTTGCCTTGGTGCATCCTTCCAATGGTTCACAGAGACCTATTTGAGTCTCACCTTAGCTTAAATGCCTCGGGACTCATTGGCAAGCTTATATAAAGGTGAGCCTGTGATAACCCAACCCTATGTAATTAACTGGACCTGGTTCGCTTGAATGGCCAAGCAGTTGGTTGAAACCCAGAACAAGATAAAAAAATGAAAGCAAAGAAGATAGACTCTCGATGGAAGTCATCTTCTGCATTGAGTCCAGCTAAAATCCATCATTGAGATTCGAGAAGGATCAGAGAGCAAGATTTTAGCTCTATGTAAACCATCATAGCTTCCTTGCAACCCCCATCAACAAAGCTTGGTTTTGGATTGGGTGTTCGTGGCCGGTTGGTTCGTCTTCACCAAGTATTGTCACATGCCGATTGAACAACCTCAAAATATCATCGAAACAATGGTAAAGACCCCATAACCTTCTAGTTGATCTTACTTTCCATCTTTTCAAGCTCTAAGGACATATTTCTAGCTAGCAAACGTCGGAGTTCTTTTTGAAAATTCAAACCGTATTATTCTCCTATTTTTTTGGAATTTCGAACTCTTTTTTCCTTCTTGGGCCACCCGATCACCAACTGCAGTCATTGTCTTATGGCCTTCTACTGTCCACTATAAGAAAGTTGATTTTTAGTAGTGGCCGAGATTGCCATTAAAATTCAAAACTACTACTAAACCTATTAGGTGGTGATCAATAGTGGCCACCACACTGGTTGCTCAAAGTTCCATCACTAAAATAATTAGTAATCCAAAATATGGCCGCCACTAAAAGATCTCTTTAGTGACGGCCTATTAGAAGGGAACTTTATAGTGGTGGCAATGATGTGGTCATAAAAAGATAATTTTTATAGCTTCCGTAATTGATCGCCACTAAAATTACATTATTAGTGGCAACCAAGTAATGGCCACTAAAGAGTGATATTTTAATGATGGCTATATTTTGATCACTAAAAGACTATATTTTTACAACGATCACTGGTAGCCACTATTAAAAAATTTTAGTAGCAGCTTGCTGTTGTCATTTAAAGAGCTACATGTTATGACAATTAGTGATGTCCATCACTAATATATCTTTAGTAGTGGCTCAATGTGATCTCTAAAAATCATATATTCTATGATAAAGTGATAGTCACTAAAATTATTCTTAAGTGGCGGGAGTTATAAAATTATATAATAATGCACTTAGAATAATAATAATTATTTTACATTCAAAGCCTTCAAACTTACCTCAAGCAAAGATAATAAGCATTTTATTCTCACTCCAACAATATTTCAATATCATAAAAATAAGAACTCAAAAACATCCATAAACAATCATAAAAATTATCCATACATCCTATAATGATTATTAAAACTCATACTGTACTTGCCAAAACTTCAAGTTTAAAATAGCTCATACTATGCACAACATCCAAATATACTTGCCAAAATTTCAGGACTTCCATCTTTAAAATCTATAGCACTCAATGATCTTGTCCTTTATCTAATTACTTTCCTGATTCAAAATAATTAGATAACAAAAAATATCATATAACTAGAATAAAAGATAAAGGTAATATACATGACATACCACACAAAAAAATTAGAAAAACTAAAATATATTCCATACAATCTTTTAATGATACAAGTAATATTTTGATGTTATTGTTCTATATATATATAAGTTCAATTAGCTATATTTTAAAAAATAATCAAAGAGGTAAACTTATCATATTAGAAGTCCTTTGAGATGTCCTGCTTCTCCTCATCTCCTCCATAAAGTGGTGAACTTCAATCTACCTCTTTAATATTTTCTTTCCTGTTCAATCATCTTCTTCAATTATCCTATTTCATCTTTCATTTCCTCATTATGCTTGTTTAATTCTTTCAATTTACTAATAACTTTTGCATGAGTTGGAGCTTTTCCATGCCTTAGGTGTTGGATCTAACCCACATCCGCATACACATCCATGCCTCTTAGATCTCATAAGTTATGAAAAAAATCTCATCTTCTGCAATTGAACCAGAAGATTGTTCTACAATTTGGTTTGACAAATTCTCAAAACACTCCTAATTATATGCATACATGTATTCATAAAATCAATAAAAGAATAAATAATAATTACATAATTATATTTAAAATTTGGCATGCCATATATAGAGAAAGTTCAATATGAATAAAATTAAACTTAAAATTTAACTATTATTATTATATCTTGTGATGTTGTATTAACTATAGTCCCATCCTTTCGCTTATGTGTTAAGCAAAATATCTCCCATTGAGTAGGCTCACAGCTTTCTTTACAATCTACATGCATGATCAATAATTTATTATTATTATTTAACATAAAAATTTTATATATGTCAACAAGAAAAAGAGAAAGAGATATAAAGAAAATAGAATGAAACTAAACACATTTACCATTATTATTATAAATTTATACCTCCTCGGCTCTTATACGAGCATAACTCTTTATGCCTGTAGTGTGATCCAAATTTTATTTTATCAATTATATTTTTTAAATTATATTTATTATATAAAAAATGAATAATTTAGCATCATTGTCAATATAAATATTATTTTTAATAAATATTAATTTATCTAAAATTTTAGTATGTCTACTCAATGAATAAATTCTATCCATTGATATCGTAATATAATGCTCAATCCTCTCCTCACCAGTGCTATATTTATCATAATAGTCCATCTTCAATTTATACTTGTAGCTTGAAAATCTTCTCCCCATTTTCTATATAATCCAATCATTTACACATTAAATTTTCACAAATTTAAATTTATCCTAAAAAATTAAATAGAAATAAAACATAAATCATAATTATTAATCTAAGACATAAAGGATGTAAGAATATTAAGATTATATAATATTTATTTACATTATCAATGCATATTTATATATCTTTTCTCTTTCTCTTGTAAAATTTCTCCCACTGTTTATAAGTGATTGGTGCATCTTTCACAATTTCTAACAATCTTTTCAAGAGAGTTTGTGAAAGTATTTATATTTATACCTATTATCTATCCAAAATTATTAAATTTCAAAGATAATTTTTCATCAAGTCTCAATTCTATTAACTTAAGATTCCATGTTGTCCCCAAAGTTCTTTTTTTTTATCACTAGATAGATCTATTAAAAATAAATTAATTATGTACAAATAAGTATATAAAATATATTCAAAATAAAGGTATAAAACCACTACAATATCTGTAATAATTCATACATCATTCAAAAGTTATATAAAGAAGGAATAATATTGACATTAGACATCTACATCAATATAAATTAAGTATTGAATATAATCTCTTTTTTTAGAAGTTAAATAAGTTTAAATCTCACCAACACTGTTAAGTTGAGTAGATAGTAAATATGATCATAAAGGTTGTGACCTTGTAGGCTATGCAAAAGTATTTTGATTGTTACTTGAACCTACAGCTATAGCTCAGTAATATCCTACAAAAATGATTTCTTGTATGTCAATAACAATTTATAATAAATAAAAAATAAGATGAATTATACATATTATAAAAACAAGATATCAAATGCTTATCTTAAAAAATAAATGTATAAGAATATTATGACGACTAATTACAAAATATATAAATGGGGCATAAATGAAGACAAATATACTATGATTATAAAAAAAATATGGAGGGACCAACCTTTAAGTATATGTTCATTGATTAAAAATATAAAAATATGCAATCAATCAAGCGGAATAATGATATCATCATCATCATCATTTTTTCTTCCTTTTTCATTGGTTTGTTGTGATACTTTATTTGGATCCATATGTTAATTATCATAGAATATTAGTTTTATGCCAACTCAATATATCTTCTTTAGACTCTCCAATATGTGCTAAATATCGAGCACTATATGTTTCACTTTATTGATAAGCATCATCATTGAGCACTTCCTCTTCCATATGCATATTATAAAATTCACGAGATTGAGACTTTTGAACAATATATCAATCAAAATCCACCGTATCTTTTACAGAAAAATTTATTCTGCTTGACATAGAATAAAGGGTTCATTAGTATGCAAAGATTGAGTAAAATTTAAATAAGTAAACTCATAAAGATCAACTTTGATTTCCCTTCCTTAGCTATAAACATCTCTTTAATCACATTTGAATAAATAATCTGACTTTTCATCAAGATAATATAACTCAACAATATCTGTCAGAATACCATAATAGTCTACATTGTCAATAATTAGATTGTTGTCTCTTGCACTTGCATAGATATTTGTCTCTCATATTACAAAAATTCTACTACTTTGGTCTTCTTTTCTTTTTTACGATCTTTGGTGTCAAACCTAAAATCATTAATTATACATCCATTATAACACACCACTTGCTGGATAGAACCATGAGCAAGTGATAATAAGTGTTTATACACTTCTTTACTTTTAGAATTATACAATTATATCACCTATTCAATTCAAAAGAAATGAGAATATATTCAAGTCAATAATCAGTTAATAGAAATAAGAGATAAATACACACATACACACACACACACATATGTGTGTGTGTGCATATATGTAAATACAAATATTTATAACACTCACTCGACTTTCGAATCAATTTCAAAATTTCTATCATGAATATTGTCTACCTCCTCCGCATGTGTATTTATCAAACTATTAGCAACTAATTATTTATATTTTCTACTTCAAAAAAAATCAAGAGGATAAGAAAGAAAATCAGTGACTAACATTATTTAAACTATAAATTAAATTAATGTAAGGATTACACTTACTTGATGAATAGATGAATTTCATCATAATTTTTTAAAACATAAAGATGAGCTTGTAGCCATTCCTCTCTGTGAGTTCATGTGGGGTCCCCTTTCTTAAAGTATAATCAAAATTTTTTTTAATACAAACAATCCTTCACTTGATTCCCTAATATAACCATCATCATTTCTTTCTACTTAATTGAATATACTTTCAACTCCTTGTAGATACCTTAAACAAAAGTTAAATATTCTTCTATGAGATATCCTTCCATAATTGAACCCTTTGGATGATTTTTATTTTGAACGTGAGATTTTAATATCTACAAATACCTGAAATACATATAACTTAGAGTAAATAGATAAGATAATATATATATATATTTAAGATATAATGATAAATTTAATTAAATAGTGAGGACATGGGATGCTGATATAATAAGAGTCCCAACACTAGTAAGAAATATTGGAGAAAATCCTAACTTTTTGTACGTGAATATCAAAAATAGCATGATGGTTTTTTCTTCTAAATAAGAGTCAAAATAATGAGAGAACTCCTTACTCCACATGAATAATAGGATAGTGGCTAATTTAGTTATTTTTTAAGTAAATTAAGTCACCTATTTTGAATAATAGGAGAGTGATAAGAGTCCCAACATGAGGAAATTATAGTAAAAATCCCTACATGAGAGTGTAGAAATTACAACGCATGAGGACGCTAGGGCAAGGGGTTCTTCATTTGAAAAGAATAAAAACACGAGCAGAATGAGGGATTCTACACTTGAAAAGGCAAAAAAGAAAAAAAAAATGAACTGACTTATTTTGAGCGATGTTATTTTGAACGCTTTAGCACTTAATATCTTGACCCGTATGTGGTGCCTTGGGGATCAATTAAGCTCTTTAAGGGGCTTACAATCGAGTCTAATAATATTTTCATAACATATATTTATATATGAATTATTGTCTACTATATTCTCACAACTTTAGTTTCTACATGCTAGCAAAATGAAGTATACTCAAATTAAGTACATCTTTGATTACCATGATCTTGTATTCTTAACTCAAATAATGTTAATATTCTATAACCTAAGTCCACTTATCTTATATAACTTGGCATGACAAAATTCTTAATAGTCTGATGCTAGATGGATCAAAAAGAGATGAAGCCTAGACCAACCTTTTACTCTTATGAGTCGTGTTTAACTTGCAAGGGTATCTATAGGTTGATAAGGCCAAGGATCAAATCCACTGTAAGATTATAAATCTTGTCTAAGTTAAATAAAGCCTCAACATTTGTGCTCAATCTAAAATTACTCAAACTACTCAAGTTTGTTGAGATAATGTTTTGAACTAAGTTAAATTCAAGCATGTCTCATTTCAGAACTAATCGAGCTTTATGATTTAGGACTATTAGACTCAATATAGACTACTTTGAACCACTTTGACCACTACATTAGTAGAGTTGGATTGGATCTAGAAGCAAGATCTACTATATAGAAAAGTCGAGTTGCAAACTAAATTTTAGGAGATCGATCATCCAACATCCAATTGAGATGATCCTTTTTAAAAAAAATATGATGATTTTTTAAGATCTATGACATGACATCATGCCTTTTAGAGAGTGGTGCCTTAGCAATCGAGCCTAAATACCATTTTTTAGACCCAAAATGAACCAGTCAAACTAAATTTTTTTTTTGTAAGACTTTGACCAAACATATTTTCAAATGCAAGAAGAATTAGATGGAGTGATAGAATGCAAAGTTGATATACAAGTTGAGATTTATCTTTTGAAGAATTTTAATTTTTTCGAGTTTATGTTTACTATTATATCCTTTTTAGAAAAAAAAGTCCTATTAGAATGGGGTCATGTTTTATCCTTCACACAAAAGAATGATTGATCTTCTTTTATGATCTTAACCATTAGATTCTACTTTGCACAGCTTTCAAAGCATAATGAACCACTTCCATAATAGCACAGATCACGAAGCTAACATCATGTTTTGAAAGCTATACAAAGCGTGATTTAATAATTAAGGTTGCGAAAGAAGATCGATCATTTTTCATGCGAAGGATATACCCTGAACCCTAGTAGAACTACAAAAAGAATCCAATCCAAATTGTGCGATAGCAAATCTCACCATTATAAATAGAAGCTATATATTTTGGTTCGAAAATCATTAATAAAAGAAAAGAGACTTAAACCCTACTTTTATAATTTAGGTAACTTAAATTTTCATTGTTTGATGCTCACTTTGTAATAGTCATCACTCAAAACTATCATTTAGCAATCGTATTTTCTGCCACTAGGAGTGCTATTATTTTAACTACTAATTGTGACCATCACTAAAAAGCCAATATTAATGGCCAACTGTTTATGAACACTACTAAAATTTCTCTTTAGTGGCTACCTTCTTATGGTTGCCATTAAATATTTGATTTTTATGGGGGTCTATTACAGTCGTCATTAAAAAGATCATTTAGTAGTCACTATTCTTTATCCTCCACTAATAGTCTATCATTTAGTGTCTATCATTTTAAAGTTATCATTAAAAATATCATCTTTTGTGGGGTTCACTAATGACCACTACTAAAGAGAATCGCTAGCGGTGACTATGTTGTGGCCGCTTTTAAATATTAAAGCTTTTGTAAAGGTTGAAAGTGGCCGCTACCACATAACATTTAGTGATAACTTTCTTTGTGGCCACCATAATAATGATCCTTTTAGTATCCACATATTACTGTCGTCACTAAAATTATAACTTTTTGCATTGGATATAATTGATTGCCACAAAATATTATATTTAGTGACCACATGGTATTGGCCACCATTAAATATAGAACTTTATATGACAGTTGATTGTGGTTGCCACACATATCTTTATTTGATGACCAATATTTTTTGACCACCACTAAAAGCTTTTGTGTGGAGGACGCCCCTAGTTATCTCTAGAAATACTATGTATTGACTAAATTTTTGTGGCCACCACTAAAAATGGGTCACTGAAACTCAATTTTATTGCAGTGATTGGTCCTCCGACCATGGCCACCATTAGTTGGGAAGTCTCCCCTACTTCAAGAAAAGGGTGAACATGAAGTCCTTTATTTGCTAAGGACCAAAGTAAGAATACAAAAAAAAGAGAAGAAAAGAAAGAAAAGGAAGAAAAAAAGAAAAGAAAAAAAAAATAGAGACATAGTTTGTCTCTCTTCCCACAATTTCTTTCTTCCTCATTTTCTCTCTAATTTCTCTTTCTATAAGTTTCTCTCTTTAGATTGTTTCTCTCTCCACTCTCTCTAGGATCGTTTGATCCGATAAAGACCTTCTCTCAATGATTTTAATTGACCTTAGTGAAAAAGATCTAGACCATGGCTGTCAGATGGCATATCGATCCTTAACCGATCAGATCAAACACCATTAGATTTTACCGTCAATTGCATCCTAGTATTTGAGCATGACTTTTGATTTGTAGTCGATCCATTGGATGCACTCTAAATCAAATTGACCAGGATGTCAGACACTACTGCTTGGCCTACTTTGTGAGAATATTAAATTTAGTAATTTATTTAAAATAATCATGATTCAATTTTAATAAAATTTAATTTCATTATTAGATTCTGAAGGAGAATCTCAAGATTATTTTGATTTGTCTGCTCATTTTTCATGCAAATAAGTAATAATCTACCTTTCTCTAGATTTTTTTAATTTATATAATAATATTTTAATATCAAATAAATTATTAATCGATTTGTGTGTGATTTATGAATCTAATGAAATTATGTTTTGAATGAAAAATTGATATGAAATTTGAAAGTAATATTTCTCAAACTATTACTTTAATTGTCTGCCGATCTTATATCATATATACATATTTGGATTGGATTATGGAATATATGTTATTTATAGCAAGTACTTTGATAAGTATCGGATTTAGACTCTCAGTCTAACTATACTCTAGATCTTACATTGGAGTTATGCATTGACACTGTAATTATTATTAAGCTCACTATTGTTTTGGCCCTGCCATAAGGTATAAATATGATATATTGGTCTATGCTACGGGATATAAGTATAATATTCTGATCCACTCCATGGGATGTAAGTATGATATTCTAGCCCACTCCATCGGTATAAGTGCTATTCTATTTCTGACCTAGCCATAGGGTATAAGTATGGTATAGTTAAAGAATGTTGAGTTAAATGTAATTTATTCTGCATTGGATTTATTATTATGTATATAAATATTTGAAAGATATATATTGATTTTATTGGATTTTATATTTTGAAATAGAATTGATTATATATTTATTCTGATTCATAGAAATTTATATATGACTATTGTAACTTATGTTATTACATGAATTATCTAATTAAAGTATTCATTACCTACTGGGCCATCAAGCCCATTATCTTTTCCTTCTTTTCATATTCAAATAGTTTTGCATAAGAGTATTGCTTTGGAAGTGATATTAGAAGTGAGTAACAATATCAACACAATTTAGATTAGATTTATTATTATATTTATAGAATTATTAAAAGACATTTAAGTAATGTAAGGCTTTAAAATTGTATTTATCAGTTGGGTTTGTTAAATAATTGAATTTTGGATTTTAGTTATTTAAATTATCTTTGATATGATGCATTTGACATCATATTGAAATGCGTTGGATGCTTGTAGGGGAAGTTCTCTATGAATATACGATGATTGCCGTGACCCCTAGCTCATGATATCAGGCTGAGAGTGTGATAGAGCCCAAGTGTCATGTCATGTTGTTGAGCTACATATTGAGCTATGCAAACATGAAGAGCATGAAAACTAACATTTACATTTAGTCAATCAAAGAACATAATAGCTATTCATTTTTATATTTTTTGGGGGCTCCAATATTATGTGTTAGGAGATTGTGTTTCATTTGGATATCTGGCTATGGTACATAATGTGTAAACTGCAAATTCTAATGTCAAACATTTCATTCCCTTCCCGCTCATCATTTTTCTTTCAAATTTGTGGGGAACTTTAGGGGCACTCTCTCATCCCATGATATTAATACTTGAGCCCATTAATCAAGAATATAGGTTCATCTCCATATTATCCAATCACCTGAATTTTTGAAAAACACCTATCACAAGATGCCCTGTCAACAAAGCTAATGGATCTTAACCAAAAAAAAAAAGACTAGTGGATGACTCTGGCTTACAGAAGTCGATATTAGGTCAAGTGTTGCAGTAAGATCTCAAACTTCATCAGACCCTACTTGATTAAGTATTTTGGAATTTGGAAATATCTCCAAAGACATAATACTGCAAGGGTTATAGTTTTCCTGTAAATCATCTTTATCTTGATAAATGGTATTGTTTCTTCATGGATGGCTACTAGACCCAAAATGTGGAAAAAAGGAAATCTTCATTAGCAAGCATAAGTAAACTAAAAAACCATGAAGTTTTGGTTTATCTTAGTCAAGTTGAAACCTAATTTCAACCAATTCTTGACCCATGGGCCTCAACTATGGCAATCTATGTTATCTGGTAGCATAAAAATAAAATATATGTTCAGACCCTCCAACTGTTGTAGCACAAAGTTGTGCTGCCACAGAGAAAGTGTGGATGTGTGTGGGATTTGATTAGCAGAACAAACCAATGTATGGAGTTTAATAGCATAGATGATAATGATTCATACGAAATGAATGGCTCATGGAATCTAGTTGAAGGGGAGCCAGTCTTATTGTGTAGCATACTAAGGGGCTATTCTTTTGAGGATAAAAGGCTTATCCAGAAATCTATATTTTCTAATAAGTATTTTTAATAATATTTAACAAAAAATAATTTATCCATGCTCTTTTATGTATTATAAAATGGTTCAAGATCTATTACAGTTACTAAGATCTACCAATTTTTTCATAATATCCTTTATTATATAAATATTATTATATCTAATATTATATTATATTATATAATGTATATTCATAAATATAGATAATATATGTTATATATATATTATATCGTACATTATATTATATAATTAAATAAAAATATATATTATAATATAGTGTATAATATTCATATATATTAAAATAATACATTATTGCATTATATTTTATTTTATTTATAATAGTAATATAATATATTAATATTATATTAAAATAATAAATATTATTATCTGATAATAATATAATATAATATTATATATAAGATAGTATTTTATATTATTATGTTATTATTATAGGGTTAGAGGTATATTGGGGATAAATAAAATATTATTTTTAGTTGATGGAAAAATGACTTATCCATCTCCTAGATAGGTAAGACTTTCCCCACATTTCATAGATAAATATTATCTATAAAAAACTAACTTACCCTCCTAGAGAAGCATGAAAATATGAATAAGTTTGTCAACAGAAAAGTTGTCCAATTGTTTTATGATATTTATCCACTAAAGAATGGATCCCAAAGGTGCAAGGGTTGATATACAAAAATATAGAAATTTAATCCACTGGTCAAGTAGAATGGAGTATGAGACAAGTTACCTAGGAAATAATCTTAAATTAGGTATATAAATAGATGTCCAAACATATAAAGGGAAGAATTCTTATGGTGTCATCACTTTAGCCACATAGGCTCCTCCCATTTTTTTTTTTTTTGGGTTTGGGGGGTGGGAAGACCCATGGTCCCATCATAAGAAGCCTTACAAGTCACTGCAAGCCAAGCTGCTATGACTTTATACTAACAGCCATCCTTATTGATGCGTTCAGATTCTCAAATGAGTCAAGCTGCTATGACTTTATACTAACAGCCATCCTTATTGATGCTCCCATCTCTTTCTGCTTTCCTCTCAACTTTACTTTGGTGTTCCAAAGATTAAAAGGTTAAATCCATCTGAAAACCACTTGCCTTTGGACAATGTGTTGGTCCAGCAAAAGAAAGGCTGTGGACAAAACAGTGTTGAGCATTCTCAAAAGCCTTGACACAAGAATTAGAGTGAGAATCTTGGTAAGTGTACCAAAATTTTGGGCCAGAGATCCAAGATACCCTTCTTTTCTCTAGAAAGAATTGAGTATAATTTCTAATCAGCAGTCCAGAAGTAATCAGCTTTGATCAAACTAGCTATACAAAACACCAATATTGAAATCTAGAACTGAAGCACCTAACACCTCAAAATTTCCAGCCTAACCATCCACAACCATCCAACTTGCCTTCTCCATTATTTACATTTGGGTATACTTCTAACCACAGCAAAATTGGAACAGAATAGGTGTTATGTATAAAGACTTCCCAATCCAAAAAAATAAGAAGAAAAAGGGCTACATGATGAAAGAAATAAAAATTGAGAAATTTGGAGAGTCTATCATTCTAGGTGAAGCAACAATTAGATTTCTTCACATCACACAACTGTCAGGCTGTCACTGGAGAATCTTGGCCTTGTCCTCTCAGGTGAAAGCCCCTCATCCATGGCATCCATGGCCTTCCTTTGTTGCTTTGATTGTTGCTGCAGCTGCTGCTGCTGTCATTATTGTTATTGTTTTCCTGTTGTTGCTGCTCCTGTTTTTGCTCTTTGCCATTGGATTTTCCTTTAAGTATATGGGGCCTGAGCCTTTTCAAGTCTGAGAGTTGTACTGGTTTGAGAAAGAACTCCTCAGCTCCTCCTTCCAAGCACCTGTTATCAGTACACAACAAGGCATTCCACCTTAGGAGGAGGAATAAGAGATACCTCTGGGGGCCTTCCATCCCCTCTTCTGAGATCACATCAAGTCAGTACATCAAACAAAATCTAACAAGAACAAAGAAGAGATTTTGGGATGTTTGACTAGTTTGACAGAAAAAGCTGCTTTTTCCAATGATTCCTTTTCAGATTTGACTAGAGAAAAAGTCGCAACTTTTCACCGCAGAGCTTCATGAAAACAGATCTTGGAGGGATTTTAGATAAATCTACCATGTAGTGTATTAATTGGCAGCAGTGAAGCAGGGTAGGTTTGATTTTAACTGAGAACAACTATTTGCTCTCCTACTGTTTCCTTCCAGAGAATGATATGAGCTGGTATTAAAAATAATAAAGGATTCCATCCATTTGTTGTGGTACCCAAAAAGTAGTGAATATCTTGAAGTTTGGGGAATTTTTGCACCAAGTGGTCCTTTCAGGTCAGAAATATAATTCCTTCATTTATTGGCAGCAAAAAAGGACCCTCTTGGACAGAAATCCATCCACCCATTTTAATTCATCTCCTTAGCCTCCTATCCTAGCTATACTTGCACAAACCAACCAGGTTTTTCAACTCTAGTCTCAACATTTTCTTGTTAATGGAACATATCAAAGGTCTTTTGAAATTTTGAGATCAATTTAAAATATTTTATTGCAAATATAAAAGAGAAAAATTCCATGCATTTCTTGCAGTACACATCAAGAATTAACTAACTTCTATCAACATTTTGAGAATTTTGTATGGTTCTATCACACAACATTTATGATAACAGACCCCCAAGTTGGCGCAAGGTCCATCTCCACACAATTCCCAACCAAAAAATAAACATTAAAAATTGGAAAAGAATCCTGCAACCATCTGTGTTTCTTTTAATCTCATCTGATTCTTCTTTTTTTTTTAATCTGCAAATTGTATCATGGTAAAAAGAGAATTGCAATTGTATGTCTACAAAAGAATTGCATTATATTGAAACAAATCTCTATGAAATTATATTTTTCAAAAAAAGAGTCTGTGTTTTGTCTAGATTAATCAAGCAATGCCATAAAGAGGAGACTTATTAATGGTCTCACCTGCTGATCCTGGAAGGCACATTCTCAGATGACATGATTACAACTGGGATATCTTTAAGAGAAGAAGACCCCTGGTTCAACAATAAAACCACCCATAATAAATCTCTTGAAGCAAAAATAAAAGAAAGCAACCATCAGCCAAATAATGACAATAAAATCAACAACAATCGAAACAAAGCACCCAGCAACCAAGAATGTTAAAAGAAAAATGCAGAAATCCAACTTACCTTAATCTTCTTCAGCAGATCATACCCTGTCATTCCTGGCATACAGTAATCAGTGATAACCAAATTCACCTCAATCTCCTGAAATAAAACCCATCAAAAATATTAATCATCCAAATTAATATTTCAAACAAAGAAACAACGCAACCATGCAGCAACTTAAGATGAGATAAAATACATGCTGATTTGGCGACACAGAAGGTGTGCTGGACTGGTCCTCCCTGAATCCCAACAATTCCAAAGCCTTGCTCCCAGACTCCACTGTGGTAACTGAGACACCAGAAACATGGGAAAACTACTAAGAAATAAAGATGGAGATTTCTTTGTTTTCTTTTTCTTTTAAATTTGTCACACCACCTCCAGTGAGAGTACCTTGGTAGGAGGAGGTCTTGAGGAGCCTCTCAATGAGCTTCCTGTCAATGAGGCTGTCATCCACAGCCAGAACATGGAACTGTGCTTCTGCCTCCACTGTCATACCTTCTTCTTCTACTTTTTGTGGGTGTTGTATTTCTTTCCACCACCCACAGCAGTAATCAAGAAATGATGATAAGAGGAGGTGGGAGAGATGGAGAAAGAGTAGAAGAAGAGGAGGTGGAGGTTGGGATGGGTTGGGTTGGTGTTGGTTTGGTTCTCTTTACTTTCTGATGATTGGATTCTCTATGGGGAGGAAGGATATAAGAGAGGAGATATAAAAGCCAACCCACCAAAAATCTCACCGCATGGAAAGCAAGATCCGACCAGATTTTCTCCCAAATCTTCCCAAGAATTCACCCCATTTTTGAATTGGAGAGCAAGCAATCCACACGCACCCTCCTGCTCCCCTATTCTATTCTCTCCTCTCTCCCATTGTAGCCTTGTGTTGTTTTATTACAGGGCTTTGCCTTAAAGTGCCCCCGTGGACCCAGTTGTAGATTAGATTGGAGTCCCCCACACCCCCCCCGCCCACTTCCTCCACAAGCCTCAGTTTAACGTTAATGGCCGTTGTAACGGCCGTTGACATAGTTTTTAGGCCCGTTTTATTACTAATTATCATTCAAAATTAGCAGCATTATCTCATGATAATGCTTGTCATTCAACATAAATTATTATTACATTTCTCTTTATTTGTTCTTGACGTGATGAATTTGTGCTCTCAAATTTTAGTTCTCGTATCGATTAAAAAACACTTCTTCAATTTCCAATCACATTCTTTCGAGCAAACAATTTATAATAATGCACATGATGAAATTCTGATGTTATAATTTGTTCATGACATGCAAATAAATTCAAAAATTATAGAGCTGAGTAAAAAAAAAATCAAAACTAACAGTGGCTATTCTCATTATAACAATAATATCAGTTTTTAAATAAATAATATTCCTAGATAATAGATCCTATCAAACATCAATGCCTGTCACTACAATAATAACAAATATCATATATTTGCAGTCCAATTTGTGATGAAATAATATTATTAGATCTATTATTATTTACTATAATAACCGAAACAAATGATAATAACTTAAAACTAACACCATTAATTGCTCAACCAATGAAATAATTATTCTCATCTTATACAAAAATATTAATTTATTCTATAAATTATTATTATGAGATAACAGCAAGATGAGATCCATTCTAAAAGTATCTTAGTGTATGAGATTTCATCTACCATAGGATATAAAAATGAAAAAAAATGATCATATCTATCCAGACTTATGCTCATATATAAAGAAAGTCCTTCTATATTATAAATTTATAAATATATAAAATATATTGTATAAAAATAATTAAAATTTGAGCTAAAATATATTTTTAAAAAAATACCAAGAGCCGTTGGAGCAAGGGGAGCTGGGGTCCCCCGGAGCGGCAGTGCAGCGGATCTCATTACGTTTTGTGATGGGTTGAGTTGAAAGCAAAATGGTGGAGGTGGTGGTGGCCCGCCCAATCCCCGCCCGAGATCCGCTGACGTCACCCTTGTCCCCCCCTCCTGCCCTTTTCCAGTTGTGTGAAATCTTGTGGTTCTTTTTTTTTTTTTTTTTTTCTTTTCAGGTACAAATGAAATCATGCGGTCTTTAACGTATCTTCCCCACACCCACTCTGGAGGCATTTCCATGTGAATCCCCCCTGATTGCCCCTCTCTCTTTCTCTCTCTAAGCTCTCTCTTCTTCCATCTCCACTCTCTCTCTTGGACCGTGATGGGTCCAATATATAATTCCAAACCAAATCCTAAGCACCACCCTCCATATCTCCCACACCAAATTAATAATGGATTAAATATTTGTGAGACCTAAGGGACACATAGTATCATGAATGATATGAGCATTAAGACACCTCATTAGTTCTCTAAACTAGTCAACAATTAACAATAAGAACGAGAGGGGCTCTGTGGTATGATGGTAAGAAGTCTTTCTTATCTTGGGAGTTAGGTGACATTTGGCCATTAGCATTCTCTAAGGCCAGTGACTTAGAATGGAATCATTAAATTATTTGAAAACTATTTTAAATTGTTTTGTGTACCAGTGTCGTACAAGTCTTCTTCTGTACCGAAAGGTCTTTTTGGAGGTGAAGTTAAAGAGACCTTGATCTCAAGGAAGCAACCCATTGTTCATTTAGTACATGCCAGCCATTTCAAATCTTCCTTGATTGTTTCAAATCTTCCTTGATTTTTATAAAACTCCATTGGCTTCTCTCCAGGACTAATTATATTAAAATGAAGTTGAAAGTTATATTTAGTATCTGTTATCTTTAAATGACAACTCTGGGTGTAGATTAGATTTTGATTTGAGTGAAGTAATCTCCAGTTATCTCTCATGATCTTTCTTTGATATATCAAATCTCAAACCCCTTTTATTCAGATATCTTTGGTGTAATTATTGGTTAATAAAAAAGTGAAGTATAAACTTTTGCTTCAATTTTGGAGCTGTAAAGACCACTAAGCATTGTCTTCTATTCATTTTCAAATGGTGCAATGGAATTATATTACAACTTTTCCGGCCACTTCTTTAATGACCAATTAGAATCTAGCTGAGATATTGAGCTTATCAAAACAATTTTTTGCACATATGAAACATACCACCTCAAACGATTGTTTTAAATTGCATATCATTTATAGGTCTTCTCCAACATACTAAATTTATGACTCTTCTTATACGGAAAATATTTGTTGCAACAATGATGTCATATCATATGTGTCACAAATCAATAAGAATCTCTATATTTCATCGATTCTAATATATTTTATTGATTTTCATGAATGATACCCACGCTATCCTCTTATATTTCACTGATTTCTGATTTCTCCTTAATTTGTTGCAAATATGGCATGATATCATCGTTGCAAATGAATATTTCCTCCTTCCTGTACCCCCTCATTTTAAATTTTAGTTTTAACATTTCATTTTTACTTTATTTTATTGTGCATCAACCTCCTTTTATGACCATAGTTACTGTTCAGTGACCAACATTTTGATATATTGAGAAAAAATAACTTTTCCTACTAAACCTCGGTGGTATCTTAAACAGCACAACATCTCTCTCTGTCTCTCTCTCGCTTTCCAAAGTGGCTGAAACTTTTTGACGGTAGGATTAAAGGACAACTTGCTCGAGCCTACGGATCCCAATTTGGTGGGGGATGTTGAAACTGCTGAAAATCCCAATCAATCCGGATAAAAGTTATTTGCCATGTAAGTTTTCACTCTACCGATGTGTGGTCCATCAGCAATTCAATACTAATATATCTTTTTAGAAGTAGAGAATAAACTATTCTTCTTTTCCCCAGTAAATGGTAAAAAAGTGTCACTTTTAACCATTCCAAAAGAAAGCTGGTTAGCAGAGTTAAACCCTTATTGCAGCCTAATCAACCCTTATATAAGTACCCTGGTGAGACAAAGAGGCTGCTTTAATTTGCAACAAGTTTTATCACAAATCCAGATGGGCCGGCTTAACATGCTAGTGAAGTCTCTTAGCTGTTCCATTATACTTGGGTTCAAATACTTTGTGTCAAGAGGTTTAGCAGCAGAGATATCGCTTAGCTTTACTTTCAACCAATCTATATGTGTAGTGATTCATTTGTCTACACTAAAGTACTCATATCTAGTTAGATTTAGATTGGATAATGAGGATATCACATCGATGATCCGAGCTATTAGATCTAGTATCTTCAAACTATTTATACATCAAAAATTATGTGATTTGAGAACCCAAGTCCATGCATCAAATGGTTAAAAAATTGGAGAATTCAAACAATATGAAAGAGTACAATTTCTTTTTTGACTATTTCATATATTATGCTGGAGGTTTCCAAACTATATTTTTTAGTATATGAGCGATTTAGAGATAATAAATTATATCTAATGATTCAAATTATTGATACACGGTCCTCATCGTCATCTAATCTAAGCTTGATTATATTGTAATAGCACCATTAGCTTCGAACACGAGACCTCTCTTTTATAGAAGGTGGCGCCACCTAGCTAACCTAACTCCTATGGGCAAAAATGATCCTAAATTAACATCTTTTCCTATTTGGGTGCTGACAAAGTCTTGCAAATACAGCGTTTTACCTTTCTATACAAGCTAAAACACATATCAAATGTTTGTGGAGTTTCTAAGCAAGTCTGGTAGAACTTCCATCAATTTTGTCCATAATCAACCCAACAGATGGATTCTTTGCTTGAATTTCTAATCAGATTTAGATGATACTCTCACATCAGTGGAACAACCTAATTCATAAACAGATATTTGCACCAAATTAGTCTTGGGTAGCCGTGACATGATAAACATATCTTACATCATCTTGGGGTTCTTTGTTTGCAATTCCTCGACTATTAATTTATTTTATGATTTATATGGGTAATACTCGTATGGTGATACGTCCCATACATGATTAGATAATTTTTTCGCCTTTTGTTAAGTCTCGACATACGTTGTTGACCTATTCTCTAACAACTCAAGTTTTTGTACTCTAATGGTCAATTAAAAGAAGTCGAGCTCCCATCTCAACAATTAAAATCTTGCAAGAAACATTTTAAAAAATATATATGTCAGTACTAACCACAAAATTGAGAGAACTAAAAATCTATGTACATAATGAAAAAATATGATTGTTTTTGAATCGGCGAACTCAAATCAGATCTACTCAAGATATGCTCACAGCAGTGGAACCAAAGATTGCAGGTCGCAATCAAATAGTTATCAGGACAATACCAAGAGAATCAAGGCATCTGATTTGGTCCTCACTTGAAAAAGAAAGGCTTTGGTACAAAGACATATCATTTATCATACAAAGGATCCCAAACCTCCAATTTTTAATTTTCCACCTAACTTGCAGATAAGCTTAGTAAGTCTATTCCTATAGCCAAGAACGGTATAGGTTGGATGCTTGCCATTGCTTGAAACAGGAACCATTTTGTTGCCTTTATGGCAACATCTTTTTGAAAGTAGCCTTCATGGCACCATCAAACTTTGATATCATTCCAAGACAAACCCAGATTACGTTTTCCCACAATCTATATTCCCTCCTCCACTTCTACCCTTCCCTTAGGTAATAATATAAAACATAGTTTAACCATAAGTTAATTATTACAGCCGTCAAAGTTGTTTCATAGGCCCCATTACATCATAAGTATATATTATAGAGATTTGAATAAAGATTATTATTTTGATATTATCTTATTATATATGCTAAATTGGGCAAATGACATCTATCATATAACAGCCATAAACAAGACTATTAATTAATAAGAAAACAAGTCATTGAATCCTTGCTAGTGACTTTAGTATGTGGGGATTTACTCAAAAGCCATTACATTGTGTCTAGGAGATGGTGGTTGAGAGCCCCTGGCCACCGAATCACGAAGCAAGGAGTGATTCATGGGATATGATGGCCTTGGGGTAGAATCTAGCAATAATAGTAGTCTGATTCTCTTTTGTTTAATTGCTCCTGGAAAAAAAAAAAACTTTTTTGTTGAGAAAATGAAGTCCTTAGGCAATTTCATTTAACTAATCTCCTTCATGTAACTTAATTATTTGTTCTCTTTATTTCTTTAAAAAATTAATTTTTCTCCTTAATCTCATGATCTGGTCTAAGATTGGAGGATTCTATGATTGTTAGAGACTACTCCTCTTACCCACAACCTTGAGTCCCAGTGGGTCCTCTTTTTCAGCTCATGCTATGGCATAATAATTTCATGCAGGACCCCATAAGTTTGGGACTGCTCATTTTAAACTGAACCAGAAGCTAGACCAGATTTAATTTTATTTTCAATAAATGAATGGTCAAGGTACTGGTTTTGACCAGATTTTAGCTTTTAACATGTTAACACTTGGGTTTATGATGCTGCATGTAACCCTAAAGCTAGATATAAATCGGGTCATTGTAGCGATTTGAAGAATAGAAATAGCATCATGATCTAAATAAGGGATTAGAGATAATAATCTAAGACAAGATTATATAAATTGTGTTACTGGGTTACTGGAATAGAATGACTGAATTGCCACTCTTGGTTACTTCTATGATGGGATTTCATGTGTTCTGTTCCGGTGTTCATTCATTCTCTCAAGCTATGTATGAAAATTTTGCACAAACTAGCTCAAAATAGCACTATCTATTACTTAATTCCTTATATTCCACCGGGATAAGGATCATGTTCCCATATCTTATTACAATTTAAAATAAAACAATAATGCTGCTAGAAAGCTAGTCCATGAAATTCTTGACAATGTTTTTTTAACCATTTCATTACAATTAATGATGTTAAATAGGTTTGGAAATCCATAGAAAGAATAAAAGATTATTATGTAATGGATAGGTTCCTAGTTCCTATTCCATGGACTCACCATTCAAGCATTATTTGCAGCTGACTCTAAGGCATTCACAGTTTTTCTGTCATATTTATATTAGTTAATAGTTTGTGATATATGTGATCATACTAGTACACCACGTCTCATTAGATCTCCACATTTAATTTTTTTTGGACAAAAATAGTACTGGGATGAGTAACCCTCTGAAAAGTTCTCATGTTACACTCTAACGATAATGCCGTGGATTCAAATCCTAAGGCAACTACTTTATATAAAAAATTGCCATAGATTAGATTTGCCAGAAGTCCACCCTCCCAATACCTCAAATTGCCAGGACCGTAAATGGTTGATGGCTTTTTTGAAACAAGCCTGGGTGCAACGGTAAGATTAATCTATTGTGACCTAAATATTATATGCTCAAAGAAGGAATTAATCTCTCTACTGGAAAGAGTAAGCCTACATATATTTGACTCTCTCAGGACCTACGGAGGCGGAAACATTGTGCATGGAGACACCTAATTTGTATTAGTTTATATTTATGTTTTTTGTTTATTACTTTGCTAGTTAAAAAATTGACGTTTCAAAATCCCAAGTAGATTCATGACTCTTTAGACCTGACCCAGTCCTAAGTCTATTAGACCCAACTTATCCCATATTTGAAAACTAATAGATGGGGTTGGGTCAAAAATTGGACCTGATTGAAATTCTAAATTGAGTTTGGGCATTGTTTTTCGATTCAACCGAACTGATTTATCATCCGGGTTAATTTGGGTGATCAAAATGTACGCCCTATCCGACCAGCACTTAATCTAACCTAATCCAAAGATTCGAATCATATAGACTTGCTTCTCCTTCGCTGTAAACTGATTGAAAGAGCTCTTATTTAAACTAATTCATTTTTTTCATGGGAACAATTGCATCACATCTCATTTATTTTCTCTTGAGTATATTTGAACACTAATATTTTATTATCTTTTAGAGGCTTCTTGTTTGTCATGCCTCATGCAAATCAATATATATTTCAGAAATCATAGTATGCATCCTTCAAAAACAAAAAGAAATCATGGTATGTAAATCCAAGAATAATCGATTAATTAGATGAAATTAAAATTTTTTGAATGAACATTGAAGTTTAAGCTGGTATTTTTAGTCTTATTTAATTTTAATAATTCGATATTTAATTATTGATTATTATATTTTAGCTATAAAGAATAACTATATGCTTGACTCGAGCTACAAACCGGATTCAACCCATACTGATCAACTAATGCACTAGGTTCGATCAAAATTATGACCCAAATATGAAATTGGATTTGGTGAGGGCCAAGCATGCGTCAATCCGGCCCTACCCATTTGTCGCCCTAACTTTAAGCTAATGTTTGTTTTATTTCTACAAAAGACTCCATTGATGAATAGGTCAAATTCTAGAAAGCCACGCATGGTGAGTAGCAAGCCATAATCAATTTCAAGGGCCTATCGCAAGAAAACGGTACATAAGCTTAATTGAAGGGCATCCCTCTTCTATCATTTTTCTAGAACTTGTCAGGCCTGAAATGAACGTCACCAACCCTGATACGAAAGCACTGGCAAATAGGTAGTCATGAATTCATAGAAACATATGGCACTAAAATTCATTGATGCAATTAAAACTAGTTGGTGACCAACCAAACTAAATAATTTCCATCGGTAAATGAGAGCTATAAGTGCCGTGCACATACGTTAGACAAAACGACAATGCAATTAGGGAAAGGAGAAAAGCAGGATGCTGCTGCCTGAAGATTTCCCAAACTTAGGTGGTCCAAATTACCACACAAAGAGTTTCCTCTCAATCATGATTCCATCCATTGAAGACTATCATATATATATATATATATATATATCCATGCAAAGTTTATGGTCACTTTCTCCAATTCCATGCGAATCTGGCAATTCTCAAGATAACTCGAGATCCAGTTAATTACCATGGTAATTAATCAGATAGTAGTGTTACAGCAAGGGGTAGTTTGATTAATGGGCCCCATTTTGAAACTTTGGCTCTCTCATTTAGCAAAGGACCCAAGATGTCCCCATTGGAGACCAGCAGATCCCTGAGACATTAGATTCTGTCTTAATATATCTGTTCATATATCTTCCAAATATCTCAGAAAGTCAAGGAGGGGGCTATATATCTTCCAGCGGTCCCCTCTTATTTCCTCTGGGAAACCAGTCACGAAACAAGGAGGATATCTATGGAAAATTCCTTCAGAATCTTTTTGTCGTGGCAAAGTTCATGCATGCGCTGTCACGCTTACCTTCCCCGGACGTAAAGGCGGGCCATGCAGCAATGAAAGGGATTCATGTGATCGTGTTCCCACGTCCTTATAAATTTGTCTGACCAAAACAACATATATAATAGAGAATATATATGAGGCCACCCCAAAAGAATAGTTTAGCTTTAGGCAATTTGTGTGGTAATTTTACATGGCTTTTTATACCAGCAGCTAGGTTGTTGGTTGTATATATGATCATTGGTTTTGACTCACCTCTCTATGGTCTTTTATGGTCATTGTCTTTATTATCAAAATTTTTGTTATTTTACATTTGGGAGATTTTGATAGTGATTCCAGCTCATGAAATAAATGATCAAAGTAAATTCTAATCCTTTCTCCATAGAGCTGTTTTCTAACATTCTAGTATGTGTCATAGGAAAGGTATAATTTAGAATAGAATTGAAATAAGGGATAATTAATGAGGCTGGGAACTCATTCATCCAAAGGATGATCATGGAAAAGATCTGCTTATGGTCTGTTGCAATTAATCGTTATAGTGGTCTATGATGTCTTGCTTTATCTTCATTTTTATCTTTTTGAGAGGAAATTAAGAAGAGAGACCCACCTACACTATAATTATCTAGGTCAAGATTTTAGAGGAAGCTAGTTCATTAAGATGTTTTATTATCTATGTTATATACCAAAAGTATTTGTGAATGATTGATTAGTATCCATCAAAGTTGTTGGTAAGTCAAAAAAATTTTCATAAGCTAAGTATAATCATAACCTTTTGTGTTATGCTATTGCTTAATAATTATTCTCACATGTTCTTTTGGTAGTTTCAAAAAGTTTGCAGTGATCTTCAAAGATAATTGTTATAATTAAGTGCTACTTTAATTGAAAATAAAGTATATAGCTGGCAAAGGCATGCTAGGTATGCTCTTTTTCTAGTTCAATCCCATCATAAAGACTTCAACGACTTACCATACTTGCATTAAAAGAGGAAAAAAAAAAGATATAGCATGCCCCTACCAGATGGGTATTTTCAATAAAATGGTACTTTGTAACAAAGATTAATTTCTAAGGATTAATGCTGTGAATGTTTCTGAATAATATTCCATCATTGAGCCAAGAACTTAAATCTGTCATGTTTTTTGAAAAGAATATAAGTGACAATTATTATCAAGAACAATAAGGTATTTTTTTTTTTAATGAACATTTTTCAACTTATAACACAGTTTAGTCTTGACCAGTCGATGGTCATGCTAGATATACACGTCGGTTAAAGAGAACCCACAAAGATTTTGTGTACCAGACAGCCCCATCCATCCAAATTATTAAGGTCCCACAGCAATTATATATAGTTTGTGTGATATACAATTGGGGATAGTGTGGTGTGCAACATTTGTGCGTGTCATTTACCTAAATAATTAATTATATAAATCTACTCACTCTATCAACAAAGATGTGTTCTTTTTGACCAACCTAAAAGATAGAGATTCCAATTTCTTTCATGTACTTTAAAATTTCCATGCATTTCCACCACCTTGTTTCCTGCCTCTTGTGTCTTAATGGCTGTTGTTTATTTGAACAATTCCGCTGTTAATTAAAGCACACATGATGCAAGAGGTACAAAATAATTGAAGAAAAGAATTGAGTACACTTAAATTGGTCTTCCATAAAAGGTGGATTGAGACTCGAGTACAACTCAGTTTTAAAATCTTTCTGTTGTCATTGATTCTGATTTTTTCAATCCTTATAACGTAGTTCAGCCATTCATGTGATATTCCATTTTCCTGCAGCTCTGTATAAAATTTATCTTCCCTTGTAATGCAGTTTAGATAACGCTCTCACTAGTAGTATCATTGTGCCTATGAGGACTTCCATTAATCTGTACTTGTTTTGTAAAATATTTTTTAAAGCTCATAGTTTAACACATCATTCACATCTCAACCCCTTGCCACACTTCTCCATCCATTGAACCTGTCAGATTTGAACATAATAAACTTTGATATCTTTTTGTTGAGAAATAACAATATATTAGATATCTAATATATTGTATATATGCAAATTCTTCTTAAAAGGATTTGTATTTAGACTTGTTATTGGCTCTACTAACGTAAAATTTTGCTCCATGCCAGCAAACAACTAGTAACACAATTGAAAGCTTTTACTAGCTTGTTTCGCAATTTTGTAATAATGATTGCTACACTAATAAGAAGTCAAAAAACTTCAAAGCATCAATTCAATAACTTTTATCTCTGAGACATTTTATCTTGCATGGTGGAACACTTCTCATTTTGGAACCATATATCATGATAACATACATCATTATGGCTGCTGGGGTATATTTTATTATTGGAACATCCAACTGGGCATTGAGAATTTATTGCTAAGGATTACTGATCACATTGAATCCTACATTTCAGCTCCATTGAAATCTTCTATATCATTAATCTCTGTCGACTTTATTTTATTCTCTCTTTTTCATGCATTGCAAGATCCACATGAAGAGGCAAGCACTCCTTGTAATTGACAATATCAAAAGGATAGATGGAAACAAAAAAAATAATATTGTTCTTTGTTACTTGACATCAAGTCTTTGTTTCATTGCCATTTTATATCTAATTTCTTGACTGGAAATTTAATTCTTGTCTCTCAACTTCAATGATCATTTTAGTTCAGAAATGGTTGTAAGCGTGTGCAAAACATGATATAACAAACCAAGCATCGCTAGTTTGACTATGTGCAAAAGTTCCGTATAAATGGCTGTCAAACAGGAATCAGGGACCAATTCTCCTCCTCTTTCTTTCTTTTCTTTTTTTTTTTTTTCTTAGCTAGAATTTTCTGTTGCCTATAAATCTCACACAGATAGATATCCTACGGACAGTTCATAGTGGTCCTTCCCCTCATGCTGAAAAATTAATAACATTAAATTTGGCCATAAACAGCCAAGCATAATGGACAAAAACCATAATAAAATCCGAAGGATAGGGATAGAAATCTGACCCATCCTAAACCCAAAAAGGATCCATTTAGCGAAACCCTATAGCATTTGAGGTTTGCCTTTTAGATATCCACTATCCGAATATATATTATAAGAGAAGTTAAACTTCAAACCTCAACAATATATAACCTCTATCTTTACCATTAAGATACAAAAGTCATCATGTTTAGTTTATTTGCTAAATTACTTATACACATTTTACTTGATATAATTTTTTTTCTTTTTATTTTGTAATTCCGGATTGGGTACCTAACTCGACTCAACCCGAATAAAGATTAATCGGATATGTTTGGGCATCCGACCGATTCACCATTTTCTAATTGGATAGATTAGGAATTTTTGGACAAATTTTGAATCGGGTTTGGAATGGATTCGGCTAGTAGGATTTTAAATGGGTTCGGATATGGATAGGGCAAATTTGTGGGTATCCTACCATTGCCATGCCTATGGAATGGCAGGTGAAGGAAGGAAAGGTGAGACCGGGCGTGGTGGAGTGGGCCAAAGATGCCCTGCGACTGTAGTTCTGTGAGGAGACCAAGATGAGGGCCGAGATGGGAGGTGCACATGGTCCCAAAATGGCGTTGGCTCGGCCAGATCAAAGCCGTGTTTCTAGGGGGTGCCAAATATTTGTTGGTTGGGTCCAGTGGACTAACTGCGGCTCATATGGAACAGTCTCTTGCTTGGAATTTTTCGTTCACGCAATCTCTTGATTCGAATAATGATGGGATCACCAATTTGGCGTACCTGGAGGGCAGATGGAACATGGGATGTCTCCTATCCATGATCTTATTTCTCCTTTACAGGCTGCTCACTGTGTTGGTTGGGTCCAGAGGGATGATGCCATGAAGAGAGAAGGGTTGGCCACCTTGGAGACATGACACTGATGACAGAGGGGTATAAAATGAGTGCATGGATCCAATGTCTAGTCTTTTGATGATGTATGATGGCATGTCGAGGGGTCCTAATCTCAAGATGCCCCAGAGACTTGGGCATGCCAGCATGGCCATAAAATGACCGCTTATTATCTTGTTTTTTTTTTTTTAAGAAAAAAAGAAGAGTTCTATTGATCACCTGCTAGATCATTGCTTAGGTTACCAGGCTTATGTGGTAGTTTAAAAAAGAGTTCCACCAATCAACTATTATAGTCTATTAGGTCGATGTAGACAGTTAAGATGTAACAACTCAAAACTTCATCAAATAAGACTAGTTAGAAGATATTACTTTTATTTCTTGATCTGATATAAATATTCAAGATCTATCCTGTGCATAACCAAATCTATATCCTCACACAGCCAAAAAAGTAGATACATGAAAGTTTCTCACATGTTCTCTCTCTATCTAAGTCCCGACAAAGATGCTAGACTAAGGATTTGAATCTCTTTACAATCCAACCGTAATATTATGATCAATGTATATTCAACTTAAACAAGTCATTGACTATGGCTGTTTCGATACCATATGCAACAATCAAATAAAATTCACATAAAAAGCTAGCAAGAAGATATTATTTAAATTTCTTAGTTTGTACAGGGATACAATCCCATGAAAATAAAACAAACACTCACAGATCCTTGTGGTACAAAAATAGATCCAATAGTGCCCGTCAGACCTCATCTATCACTCAACTAATTACTATCTTTTATATTAGATCGATAGATTAAGTAATAATTTGATGGACGATCTCTAGCTTTTTTTTCCTCCCCAAGATTGAGGACAATTCTTGATCAAAATTACTTAGGTCAAAAATTGGAGTAACATTGTGACCAAAATTCAAAACCAAATCCTCCTTACATATGGAACAGAGGTGCAACCACAGAGCTGTAACCTTGTTCTCATGTCAACTTTGGTTTCTAACTAGGTCGTGTGAATTATATCCATTTGGATAATATGGGATGGCTTTCAATGTTGTTTAATTGTATGTTGGGTCCTAATTGATCTATAAGATTGAGACCCTCAAGAAGTCAGCATCAAGTCCGGTCCATCTACCTTGATTCTTTCTTGGTCAGCTGAGATGGCTCGGAAGCCCCATAACCTGAACCACATAAAGCTTAACACCCTAGCAAGGATGAAGATTTTGCCTGTGAAGTAGCAATTAGTATGCAGACTTACTGACAAAATAATAACTAAGGGTTCCGTTAAGAGTGGGGCTATGATTTGGACTCGGTCTTCCTCTTAATCTCAGTGATGTGGCTTTCTTGGTAGGAGGTTCCATATTGTGTTCTAGAGTGGCAAGCCTGTAGCTTCACCTTTTGTAATTAAGGAAAAATAGTTAGGGCTCCATTCCATGAATTCTTTAGAAAGGTTGGTGGATGGATCTAGGGATGCAAATTGGATGGATTAAATTCGAAATCAGGTAAATTTGTCGAATCCCATCCACACCGCAAGCCTAGCTATCTTTCCCAGCTAAATGTATTCATGCACAAGAAATTTAGCAAAGACTTATTTGGATGCTTTTTTTTGACCTACTTAAATAATCAAGAAAAGAAAAGAAGAAAAATCTAGGAAAGAACTTGCACTCTACCATGCTTCTAAGAAAAAACAGAAATATACACCGAGTCTTTGGTGCAAATAAGGTGTGTGATGGTACATTACAAAGCAATCCTTGAGTGCTACATGAATCTTAATATCATTGTATTACACTGAAGGATGTCATGTTATTGAAGTCTTCTTAGAACACCAAATGTTAGACATATAACTGGCATCCCTCAGCAGACAAGCTGCCATCTCACAACTATTTGGATTGGATCTGTTTGCACAAAGTGCTCGGTTTCAAGTTTGTGATGATTCAATAAAATCCTTAGCCTTTCTTATGGAATTTTATTCTTGTCCACCCTCTAGACAGCCCATGTCATCAAATACCAATATAACTTAATGTAATGCTCTTCTAGCTAGGTTGACTATATAGACAATATCAATAGGTTCCTTCCAACAACAGGCCCAACAACACGGCTTAGCCCATCACCTGGCCCTTATACTTGTGTGCTTAAGAATCAACCCCCATGTGCCAGCCACTTTTAAAGCTTAGCACACAGATGTACACCTAGCCTGGATTCCACTTCATTCTGTCTTGAAAGATCCAAATGCAAAGCTTGGAAAGTTGTCCAAGTGGCCAAGTACCAAGTTTTGAAGCTCCCTCAGCTAGCTATACAATAAAGTATAAACCAGCAGACTCTGAAGAAATTGGAGCCAGGTTGATGTGAATCATACACTAACTTGAGCTGCAATTATTATTTTTTCGTTTACCAAACTTGACTCCTATTAAGAAGCTTTTGAGAGAGAAAGAATCCATCCAGCTTCTATTACAATGAGTGACTGTGTCTGAAGCAGCAGCACCTGTGAGAGGGCCATGTCACAAGAAAAGAGATCCGAACAATTACAATGACAAAGTCTCAAGTCAACAAAGAGATCTCCCAACTAAGGAGTTCGCTGCTAAAAGATATAAGATATTGCGAATCCAAAACACTGCCATCGTACTGCAAGACAAGCGGTCATGGCCATGGATTTCAATAAAGCAGACCATTCTGAGACTTTCAGGACCAAAGCTGCGCATGGCTAGTCTTGGGCTTGTTCTCCTACGTCCATTACGTGATCAATTGGGCCTGACCACCGGAGCCTGGTTTAATGGCTAATCTTTTACATCCGGTGGATGGCCCATGGCAGTTTGAGGCCCTAAAACATGCCACAAAATTGAGAAACGATGCAGCTCCGCTTGCACCGTCTGTAGTGATTGGCTCTCGCATGGGGCCAGCGAAAAAAAAAGTTATCCTGGAACTCGCTGTGGGCTTAGTGTGAATCAAATCTTGAGGCGTATTTCCTAACAATCTCCACCTCGACTCGATATTGACTTCCATCTATCTCTGAGAGCCTGTGATCCATCTCATCCTCACGTCCTGGGGCATGCCTGCTGTCTCATAGATGGGCAAATATGGGAATCAAGCTAGGCCGCTCGATCCCATTCCGTCATGGGCTGTGTCCGCTCTGACCAAGACCTACTCGGAAAAGTCTCCTGCGACAATAGGAACTTCACTCTGCGATGTCGCCTCTCGTCCTCCCGAGTCTCCCGTCTAGTGCCCGATCTACCTCCACCTGAAGCTCCATCTTGCTTTAGGCTCTTCTTGGATCCTGAAGCTCCACCTCACACTAGGCTCCCCGCCAAGTAGTAATGTCCTTTCATCCTCTTCTTTTCCTCCAGAATAATCCTGTCGCCGTGCAACACCTTCATGATTCCTCTACCAGCTACCATCCTGTAGCCTCTCGAATCCAGTCTGCTCAGTGCGATAAGATTCTCTTGAAATCAAATATGTATCAGACCTCCCACAATCTCCTTACTGCATCATCATGTGTCCTCCAGCTGACCGTCTCGATTTCTTTGATCACACAGCTCGATCTATCCGGCAAATAAACAGTGCCTTTACTACTTTCTAGGGAGTCAAACTGCTCCTCTTTGCAATATATATAATAGGTGCATGCGGAATCTAAAATCCACTGTTGGAAAGAAATAGATATCTCGTCAAATATCTCCAGGACATCATCCTCTGACTCGCTACTGACCGTCGCTACAGTAGCCCTCGTCCGATCCTTGAGTTGCGGACAATTTCTGGCTAGATGCCCCAACTCTAGATGCCTCAACTCGTCACATTGATAACATCTGGTCTTGTTCAAGTCTCTCATCTTGGATTTAGACCACCCTCGTTATGATTTTCTGTCACTCTGTCTGCCACCTCCTGCTCCTCTAGAAACCACCAAAACTAAGTTGCTGCCTGAGCTTGAAGTTGGGTTCTCCCTCCTGAGAACCTCGTTTTGGAGAATCACCGTGATGACCTCATCCATCTTGATGGTGCTCTTCCGCACTAAAGAGCAGTCACCAAGGACTCATGCGAAGGGAGAAGCGATGCTAGCAAGACCAGCATCCTGGTCTTCTCCTTAACTTTCTCGCCAATGCTGAGGAGGTCGGTGAGGATCTTCTGGAAATGACTGAGATGCTCCTGCATGCTCTATCCTTCAGTCATCCGCAACTGGTAGAACTGCCTCCAGAGGAAGAAGATGTTGGTGAGAGCCTTCGACATGTACAACTCCTGGAGCTTCGACCATAGTACTATCGAAGAAGTCTCATCAAGCACATGAATCATCATCTCATCTGTTAGGTACAAGCGGATCGTACTCACCACCTGTATCTGGAGCCGCCCCCAATCCTACACCTCTATGGTAGTCGGCTTCTCCTCGCACAAGAGAGCATCAATTAACCTTTACTGGATGAGCACGTTCTTCACCCTCACCTACCACAAGGAAAAATTGCTCTTTCCATCAAACCTGTTGATCACCATCTTGATTGTGCTTGATCCAGACAAGCTGCCATCTCACAACTATTTAGATTGGATCTGTTTGCACAAAGTGCTCAGTTTCAAGTTTGTGATGATTCAATAAAATCCTTAGCCTTTCTTATGGAATTTTATTCTTGTCCACCCTCTAAACAGCCCATGTCATCAAATACCAATATAACTTAATGTAATGCTCTTCTAGCTAGGTTGACTATATGGCCAATATCAATAGGTTCCTTCCAACAACTGGGCCCAAACAAACACAGCTTAGCCCATCACCTGGCCCTTGTACTTGTGTGCTTAAGAATCAACCCCCATGTGCCAGCCACTTTTAAAGCTTAGCACACAGATGTACACCTAGCCTGGATTCCACTTCCTTGTGTCTTGAAAGATCCAAATGCAAAGCTTGGAAAGTTGTCCAAGTGGCCAAGTACCAAGTTTTGAAGCTCCCTCAGCTAGCTATACAATAAAGTATAAACCAGCAGACTCTGAAGAAATTGGAGCCAGGTTGATGTGAATCATATACTAACTTGAGCTGCAATTATTATTTTTTCGTTTTACCAAACTTGACTCCTATTAAGAAGCTTTTGAGAGATAAAGAATCCATCCAGCTTCTATTACAATGAGTGACTGTGTCTGAAGCAGCAGCTCCTGTGAGAGGGCCATGTCACAAGAAAAGAGATCCGAACAATTACAATGACAAAGTCTCAAGTCAACAAAGAGATCTCCCAACTAAGGAGTTCGCTGCTAAAAGATATAAGATATTGCGAATCCAAAACACTGCCATCGTACTGCAAGACAAGCGGTCATGGCCATGGATTTCAATAAAGCAGCCCATTCTGAGACTTTCAGGACGAAAGCTGCGCATGGCTAGTCTTGGGCTTGTTCTTCCACGTCCATTACGTGATCAATTGGCCTGACCCCCAGAGCCTGGTTTAATGGCTAATCTTTTACATCCGGTGGATGGCCCATGGCAGTTTGAGGCCCTAAAACATGCCACAAAATTGAGAAATACTTTGTGCACCGCAGACGGTGCAGCTCCACTAGCATCGCTTACGGTGATTGGCTCTCGCATAGGACCGGTAAAAAATTTTTTTTTTCGATGATACATCCAACTCAACACATGAGCCAAACATCGCAGGCGGTGCGTGCGAGCTACACTGCCAGCAGTGCACAAAGTATTTCTACATAAAATTTATGCATCATAACTTTATTTATTGTGGCATCACTATTAATGATGCAAAAGTCTTTAATTTTTTCTTAAGCAATCTAAATGTTTAGTTTTATAATCAGTTGTTTCATGGTTGCCCTTGTATTTCATGAAAAGGAAGGAATTGACCTTATATCTATAGACCCACATTGAAGAACACTTGTTATGTTTGTGCAAACACTTGTAAGGTATAAGGAATTGACCTTATGCCTTACATTCATGACTAGTTCTAGTTCTCTACTAGCGACCAAAAATGTGCAAAAGGATCTTAATATTTGTAAGCTTATGATACTTAAATATCATCCCACTTTGAAGACAAAAGAACCTAGAATATTGCTCTCAACTATGGAGATATTTGAGCATTTAATATAGTTTCACATACACCATATACCGTTAGAATAGCTCTCTTTAATGAAGATTTACTTTAAATCCATGATAATCTTAATAAACTTGGTAGATTCATATGTTTAACTTGATCTTTTAATATAGTCTAGATTACGTACAAATATTATAGTATCCATTTCTTGGTTAAGAAACTTAATCTCTCTCTATCACTGCATAACACAAACTCTTGAGAGTGCCTGCGCTTCTATGTCTTTCAGTGGAACTTATCAATATTTAAGGCATTTGTTGTTGTAATACAAATTGCAAAACCTCTAATTCCATTTTCCAACCTAGTCTCTGTAAATCTTTCTATCTTTGATTAATATATTGCTATTTATTGAGTCCTTGCTCTAACTTTATGGGAGGAATAAGATAATTATATCTATCAAAAGTAGGAGTATATTTGTCGATCTATATAAATAAATAAAATATATTCTATGAGATGGCTTTTGGGCAAATTTTACTTCCTCTCATCAGTATTGCCTAATACTATCCGTTGAATGTTGAATTATGAATAATTATATAATCAAACAATAATATATATTTTTTTATTTTAAAGTTTGATAGAAGTTATGTGCAGCAAAGTCCCATACCTAAATTAAAAACAAGAAAAACAAGAGTTTTCCTCTTATGGTTGCTTCGTCAAGCACATCCTTTTATCAAGAAAAATAACAAAATAACATATTTTATTTTTATTTAGTTTATGTTTATTATACTTACTATAAGATAACATATGTTTGGGTGTTCAATCTATTATTAACTGATCGAAGACCCATGCATTGCATAGGACTGAATGTACGAAAATAATTTCCTTCTAGATCTGATCAGATTGAAAAAAATTATATATAAATAATAAATAATATTCATTCAAATTCTTAGGATCACTTTATATTCTCAACTACCTATATAAGTAGGAATAACACCATACATTAATAACATAATTTAATGTGAAGAAGTATTCTTTCCAAGTGACACAATAAAATTTATTTGAGAAGCTGAGTTGGCAACACTCTAATACTCCTTCATAGAGTATTATTTTATATATATATTAATCGAAGATTCGTGCATTACGTGGGGTCGGATGTACGAAATAATTTTCTTCTAGATTTGATTAGATTGAAAAAAAATTATATATAAATAATAAAATAATATACATTCAAATTCTTAGAATCACTTCATATTTTCAACTACCTATATAAATAGATTTTAATTATAAGAATATAATAATACCATACATTAATAATATAATTTAATGTGAAGAAGTATTTTTTTCAGATGGCAAACAAAACTCATTTGAGAAGTTGAGTTGGCAACACTCCAATACTGCTTCACAGAGTATTGTTTTATATATATATGATACTAGTTAAAGACCCGTGCGTTGTGCAAGACCGGATGTATGAAAATAATTTTTCTTCTACATTTGATCAGATTGAAAAAAATTATATATAAATAATAAATAATATTCATTCAAATTCTTAGAGTCACTTCATATTCTTAACTACCTATATAAATAGACTTTAATTATAAGAATATAGTAATACCATACATTAATAGTATAATTTAATGTGAAAAAGTGTTCTTTTAAATGGCACAATAAAACTCATTTAAGAAGTTGAGTTGGCAACACTCCAATACTCCTTCACAGAATATTATTTTATGTGTGTGTGTGTCTATATATATATATATAATTTCTTGGATATTAAGTTATTATTAGAATACTTCTTGCCATATATAGAAGGTAGCAATTCACATGCTCTCCTTTCGTTATTGCTTTTTTTTTGCTTCCCTTTCTATCAAATATAATCTGTTTAAATAGCTCAAGTTTGATCCTATCCAATTAACATCGACTAGATTGCCTAGTAGACTAAAGTTTCTTTTAGATGGCTAGAAAATCTCTCTCTCTTCTAAGTGAGTAGTAAAATCTATTTATTAAAAGGCAATGCTAGATATACACTCATATGTAATTGAGATTTTTCAGAATATAATCTACCCATACATATTAGAGGCAACAACCATTTATATATAGCAGAAATCACAAATATAGCTCTCACAATATTCGCTCCATGTTCGATTAAAGCAAGATCCAAGAATTAGTAGGGATAGAGCATGGTTTATGCTTCCTATATGTGTTTGTGTGTTTAGATTCTTCCTTTTATAGGTGGCTTGTTTCAAGTGTCCTATTTTGATGATCAAGTCTTGATGTAGAGTCCAACGAGTCTTTTCTTGCTCATCCTAGATATAAAAGCTAGAATTATTATATGCTAAAGCATTGCCCAAATAGCTACATGAACTTTCATATATTGCATGTCTTATTATAAATTCACGATCACTTTTAATAATCTAAAATCATAGCTCAACAAGACTCATCTTTCTCTCATCATCAAATAATAAATAATTAATACAATAGTTGCAATAAATGATTAGGCACTTGATACTTATAACCTTTTATTGCTGTAAGTTTCATTCATTTGCTTTAAAATTTATTTGGTTAAAATTTTCCAAATCGAAATATCTCTTTGAGGTAGCTGATGCTTGGATATATGATACCTGGATATATGATATTTGAGAAAGTAATTTTTATATATTTGGTTGACTATAAAAAAATAGTATATTATAAAGTAATTTATGTTTGATTGAATATTTGTTAAAAAATTATGCAAAATATTTGTTATGCCCTTGATAAAGAGAAATACTTTTATCCTATTTTATCTAAAAATTTAAGAATATATTTGGAAAAAAAAATTATCGCAATTCCTAACCAGTAGGAGTTGGCATGTTCCATATGATTTTTTTTTATAAAATATAAAATTTTATTCTTTCATACAGTAGATCAAATCAAAAATTCTGTATGCATATAAATATAAAAAAATAGCCACCATAATAAAAATCAGATTAAAAAAAAATATAAATAATAAGACGAATTCATTTCAAATTCTTAGGATCATTCCATATTTTCAACTATCTATATAATAGGTTTAATTATAAAATATAATAATATCATAA